>JABUQX010097018.1:37500-39887 GCA_015478945.1 Trachelipus rathkii
TTGATCAATAAGCAAAGTATACACTTTATTCTTTGACATTTTTCTTTTTTTAAATTCATGGTTGATAATTTAAATGTTGAAATTTTTTTCAAATGTAGTAAATTATATTTTAAAGACACATTCTACAACCTCAGGGTTATAGGTTCAATGCATATTATTATCATTTTATATTTACACTGCAAATAGAAATTCTATTTCAGCTTCAAAGTTTAAAAATTTCATTTTACTTGACTTTTACTTCAAATAAAGAAAAATAATAATACGATTATTAAAAAAAACTTTCCCACATGAAAAAGCGCCCCATCAAAAATAATAACACCTTACAGTGAATATTTCAGATTGATAAGAAATGGAGGAGCCCTGAGAGAGAGAGATAGATGAATTAAATAAATGAGTAGATAGATAGATAGATAGATAGATAGATAGATAGATAGATAGACAGATGGAGTAGATAGATAGATAGATAGATGAATGGGTAGATGAAGTAGATGGAGTAGATAGATATGGAGCAGATAGCAGACATATAATTGTCAAAAAAGTTTTATTATATAACTGATTTAATTTTTTTCATTTATTATAATGTTATCACATAAAAATAATAATTATAAGAGGTTCAGTAACAGCTTGTTTATTTTTTTATGACTAGGGGAAATTCATTGTTTCATTTTGAATATGACCATTTGACATATATATATATATATATATATATATGTATATATATATATGTATATAATATCTTTATATATATATATATATATATATATATATTATATATATATATATATATATATATATATATATAAAATGCTGAGAATTTTTATCGTGCCAGGATTCGAACCATTGGCAACAGCGTCGCCGTTAGTGAATGTGCACGTCTATACCACTCCTCCAATCCACATCCCCAAAAGGTATCTTAGAACAGTTTTTACTTTCCTCATTTCATATCACAGTGTGAAATCTCGGTACTATTTTAACCGCATAGATGGGTGCTTCGAACCCCTCCTGTGTCCAGATGGCATTCCACTGGGGGCTCCTTGGTTACAGGAGCAACCAATCAAAGTCGATCGACGCCGACTTATGGGCACAACAACTGTTACGGCTTTGCAACAATAAGAAAGACGGAAAAATTTCAATCGCTCCAGTACCGAGTTTCACAGTGATATAGAAAACGGCTGTTCCAAGATTCCATTTTTTTGGGAGCGGGTGGATTGGACCAATTGTAGAGACCCCTGTAATTTGTCAAAGAGCGACGCTGTTTACAGTGTTTTGAATTTTGGTGCGAGTAAAAACCCATATTGTGGAAATTTCGTCCACTTAGTTATTTGTTCCCCATGTTGACGTTACAGCGACTTTGGTTGCCCTTGCTCAGTAACTCAGTATGATGACCCCAGCGGAATGTATCAGGGTTAATCATTCTTCTGTGGATTTATAATATATATATATATATATATATATATATATATATATATATATATATATATATATATATATATATATATATATATATATATATATGTATATCTATCTATCTGTCTATCTATCTATCTATCTATCTATCTATCTATCTATCTATCTATCTATCTATCTATCTATCTATCTATCATCCTTTTATCTATCTATCTATTTATCATATCTATCTATCTACCTATCTATCTATCTATCTATCTATCTATCTATCTATCTATCTATCTATCTATCTATCTATCTATCTATCTATCTATCTATCTATCTATCTATCTATCTATCTATCTATCTATCTATCCCTATCTATCTATCTATCTATCTATCTATCTATCTATCCTCTATCTATCTATCTATCATTATATATATATGTAATATATATATATATATAATATATATATATATATATATATATATATATATATATACCATATATATATATATATAACTTGGCGTAAGTTCATGACTCTCGTGCGGGGACGGCGCTAGTTCAATCCTCGCGTAGCAGATCTGAGTTTTATCTTTCTGCAGGGGCAGAAATTAAAACTCGGCTGCAGAAGACGCGGTGGCGACAAGCTTGGAATGGGAAACGCAAGGACAATTTCCCATAGCAGTGCTGCCCTCCTGGGGTTAAACAGTTAAAGGAATTTATGTAAATATGCAATATGTAGAAATAATATCTCATCTTATATTATAAGTATATAATGTATACGATATCATGGAAACAATATATATAATTTATCATATAATAATAATAATAATAATAATAATAATAATAATAATAATAATATTAATAATAATAATAATAATAATAATAATAAAATAATATAATATATTAATAAATATATATATATATAATAATATATATATATAATATATATATATATATATATATATATATATATATTTATATATAATAACTATAT
>JABUQX010097019.1:0-30000 GCA_015478945.1 Trachelipus rathkii
AATGATGGTAAGGCGGGGGAAGGATCTTTCTTTTCGGGCTCTGCATTCTCGTCTTCTACTAGCGTTCCTGTTGTCCGATGTATGCGACACGACAACCTCAGACAACCGCTTTTCCGTCATTCTAGGGAATGCGCACGGTGCACTGATATATATTTCTATATATATTATATTCTATATTATATATATATAACAGTTATCATTATATATATATATACTACATGATAGGATACTATAAGTTTATACTAATAATGTAGTGCTTATTATATATTCTATAACTAGCCTATCCTTATTATACTTGATTTTAAAATAGTGATGTTACTTATATATACGTTATATCTCTATATATATATATATTATATATGTACTATATATATATATATATATATATATATATAATATATTTATAATATAATATATATATATAGTATTATATATATACGCTATATATATATTACATAAATATACTTTATTATATAGGGTATATGATGAATAGTCTAATATTATACTGTATATTGACCCTAGTATATGAGTTATATACTATACCTGTATATATAATAGCTACTTTTATATATATAAGATACTGAGAGTAATATAACTATAAAGAAACCCTCTAGGACAATCATGAAAACAACATCACAGAGACACATTAAAATCCACATTTTGCATTTTCTAACTCATGAAAATGGCATTATGACGTGGTTTCATTTATACTCTATCTCGGAATGTTATTACAGTATTTTTCATTTTACGGTTGTAAAGGTTATGGTCTCTTCAAAAGATGGTCAAAACAAAAAAAGACAAGGTAAAAATTATAATCTATTTTACGGTTTTCCCTATATACTATATACTAATCAGGCATTTTTTAGAGGTATAACATAGGAGATATTTCTAGATATATATATATATATACTATATAATTTATTATAACGGTACAATTATATAATATATGAGATGACTATTAATATAAATCATATTAGAATATATATATCTACTTTATATAATATATATTATATATATAATACATGTCATGTGATGCCATTTTTCATAACATAACCTCAATCTCGAGATCGGAAATAACCTCAACCCCGAGATTGGAAATGGGTCAGGGAAAATATTGTAATGGTTTCCCGACATTGGGAAAATGCAGACGAAATTGGAGGCCCCGATAGAAAGCCCTGCTTTACTGTCTGCACCGCAGAGCGGAGTGATTGCAACTGCGTCGAGTGGGTTCTCATCCTAATATGGCGCCTTTCAATACGGGAAAGCCTCTGAGAAGAGTGATTTGTATGTGAAAAGATTGTTCTGTTGTATGTGTTTGGCTATGTTTGTAGTGAGGTGTGTGTATTGAGATTAGTGTAATACACTATGCGTAAACTGCAATACGTAAAAATTACAGAAAATCTACTAACGACAATTTTTTGTGTCCGTTACGTGGCTAGACGAGAATCCGAACCTATCAACTGAGAAGGGATCCGCTTCCTGAGGACGAGCCAGAAAGCTAGTCAACGTCACCACCGAAATCTTTTTCACAATATAAACTATACTATCTACTTATTTTTCTATCAGGCATATATATATATATATAATATATATATTTTTAATCACATACCATATATATCATATATATATTATTATAATATATATACGCTAGTATATGTATATACTATACCTACTAACTTTCCTGATACCATTACTGTACAACGAGCTCTATTTTCCCTCAATATTAGTACGGTTATACGTACTACAGCATAGCAACGTTATGATATATAAATATATGTATAAGTATAATATTATATATATATAAGTATAGTAATATATATATATAACTATACCTATAAATCCATCACCTAAACGTATACTAATTATTTATATGATACACAAATCTCTATTTTTATCTTAAACTTAAATTATATATATATAATATATATATATATATACCTATTAATTATTATATATATATATATATTATATAATATATATAATACTATATATATTATTTAATTATATATATATATATACATACTATATATTTAGTAATAATATATATATTTATATATATATAATATATTATATATTATATTCCTATCTTATATATATATATATCTATATATATATATATATATATATATATATATATATAATTTATATATATAAAAATATTATATTATAATTACATATATATATTATAGTATATATATATATTAGAGGCTACTAGCGTACTATAGCAATATATAGGTAGTATTCTATTGATAATATATTATATATATTATATATATATATATATATATATATATATTATATATAATATAAATACTATATATAATACCATATATAAGAACTTAATATACTAACTTATTATATATATATGTATATATATATATTAATATATATATATATATATATATTACTTATTATTTATATTTATATAATATAAATATATATATATATATATATATACTAGTTATAATATATAAAATATTTATAATATATAAATTATATATAACTATATACTATATATATACATTTATCATATTATATATACTCTATATATATATATATATATATACTATAATATATTACTTGGAAAAGGTTTCGGCTAGGCGCCATCAGGCTGAAGGGATGGTACTTTCTGTGCAATGGTGGCGAAAAATGTAAGTGTACTTCGCATGAGCGAACGTGTTGGGTATGTGTTCGTGCATGATTGAGACAAAATTTTCAGAGTGTTGTCTCTGTGTTAAGACAGTGTAACGGAACTACTATGAAGATTTCAAAGATGTTCCACAGATTTCTTTACATTGTTTGTCTGTAGCCAACGCAGCAAGTACTGTGTTAATACTTTGAAACGCTAATTACTAAATATGGGCCATTCCATCTCTTGGCAAGCTTAGATGATTGTTTGTCGCGGCTTGACGTAATAGTACGAAATATACTCGGTCCCCTTACTTTAGCATTCTGATTGGTCATGTGGTTATGTGTCGGAAGCTCTGGCTGACTTGTTTCGGCATGTTCGTCTTCCAGTTTGTCTGAGTCTTACGATTGTGATCGCTCTACGAGTCAATATTCTGATTTTAGTTTGCAAAAATTCTTTTTGACGAATTACTTGTTTTGTTGATAAAGGATGAAAAGTACATCTGGTAAAGTTCCTTAATGTAGTTAGTATCTTATATATGAGTATATAACTATATATATATTATATTATATATTATATATATATATATATATATATATATACTATATTATATATATATATATATATATATATATTATATATATATAGTATATATAATATTATATATATATACTCTAAACTAAGTTAAGAGTTTAAAAAGAGTAAAAAAAGATTAAAAAAAGGTTTTAACAAGATAAAAAATGAAATTGAAGTAAAAAAATGTCATACTAAAAATTAAAAAAAATACCTACGCCAAGGGTCCTATAACTATTATATATATATATATATGTATATATATATATATATATTATATATTATATATATATATTATTATATATATATATATCATTATATATATATATATATATATTATATTAATATATAATATATATACGTGGCGTATCCAGAAATTTTTTTTCGGGGGGGCAGACAAAAAGGTTCTTAATATATATATATAGAATATATATATATACTATAATAATATATAGTATATATATTATATATATAATATATAATATATATATATAATATATATATATATATATAGTATAAATATAGTATATATATAGTGGATGGACCAAATATTAAATCTAAGAAAAAATTGGAATAATTTATATAAATTACCAAAATTCCTATAACTAAATTGTTTAAATTTAAACGCCGGGCATGAGAGTGAGCAAAGTCCGAATAATATCTTCAGTTTTTTATTTCATATTTCAAAGTCTCATTCGGGTTAAGAGATATTTTTATCTCCAAAAATATTTTTCCTAAAATTTTTCAGAAGTTCTTAATGTTGAAAAGCTTCTTTCTAACTAGTAAAGTAGAAATGGGTAAATTGGCAAGTATTTTTGCCAACTCTCACGATGTAAAATTTGGAATTGTGAACTGGCGAAACAAGAAATCTAGTCCCGTCTCTCTGCTGTTTTTGGACGATCGTGCGTAATACATTTCAACTTCTATAAATCCCATTCTGCTTTACTAAATCTTCAAATTAAGCATTCGAGATCTCCTTGTGAATGTACAAACAATATTGTATTTTCTCATCGGTACATTACCCTCTCGTATGACAAACTTGCAAGGAAGATATAAATTTCTTCATGATTTAAAAACCTCTCTCCTGATGCTGATATTAAATCATCCAAAAATGGTATAAAAAATGAATGTGCGATAAATTAATCGTGGGTGGAAGAAGGAATGTTGGGTATATGTTGCATTTTCTTTGATGGCTTCAAGTTTAAGATTTAACTAAAGACTTACGAGATTTGTTCTAACTGCGACGAATTATATAAAATTAATTTAACCTCTGCACTTTATATTATTAACAGTATGATGCTTAAATTTTTTAGTGTCTAATAATTCGGGGGGCCATGGCCCCCCTGCCCCCCCCTAAATACGCCACTGTATATATAATATATATATATATATATATATACTATATATATATAATATACTATATATATATATATATAAATATATATATATATATATATCATATATATATATATATATACTATATAGAAATATATGTTGGATGAAAAGGGAACGGATGATACAGAGTGTAGTAGGAAGTTGTAAATGGCAGGAGGTTTGGTGCAATTAAATCGTTGTGGAGGTAAAGGGACTAAGTCTAGGAGTAGTAATATGACAGTTTGACGTCCTCCACCCTTTTCGATATTGAAAGAATAGAGGTATAGGTCTGAAACTTGGACATATAATCTATGTATGGGTTAGCTCAAAACAGGGTAAATTTCAAGTCTCAGGATTTATATAGAGGGGGGTCGCCCCCGAGGGTCGACGCTGATATTGCGCTTACGCCCTTGTTGCGGCATCTGAGCGAGCGAAGATTAGGCTTACGGGCAAGATCGGCACACCTGTTGACAGACAGACCGAAGGTCTGTCTGTCTGTCAGAAAGACGTGCGCGCGCGTGTCAACACAACACACCCCTCCATTATATTAGTTATTCTCATTAGAATCGTAAAAATGAGCTCAGGAGTGAGGCTCATATTTTGAAGCCGACTTCAGCATCAACCCTTTGGTCCTTTCTGCGGTTCATCTCAGCACCGCACCGCACAGCACCACACCGCACCGCACTGCTCTGCCCCCCAACTTCGGTTTCGATTCCACCCTCAAAAGCGACTCCTGTTCCGTTCCCATCCGGCTCCCGACTCGCCGATCCTGTATATATATAATAAATATCATGTAGATTATGAAATGATTTTTAGGCTCCGGCTCCGGCTCAGTCTCTGAGTCCAATATATATCTACAGTGGATAGAGTTATCGTATCGGGTTAAAATTTGGAGGGGGGTTAGATGATGAGGTACCCTAGTCGTAGACGAAGAAGTTACTCCCACTGGGCCCACGAAGGGGGACTCCCCATCACCTGTCCCCTATAAAATCGAAGTGTTCGGTAATTGGTTGAAATTTGGTGAGAGGATTCAGAAGTTAATTTCTACGAAAGCCATTGGTATTTGAATATGAGGAGTTGGGTTCCGCCGGCTACCGGTGAATGGAGCCGCCCTGCGGTGCCGAGTTAATAAACATCCGTATAACAACACAACAAGTATGGGTGTCCTTATATAGGTTATCGAGAACGTTGTAGAGCTCGAATATGAGGGTTATAAGACCGTATGATACACCAGGTGGTCTAAGGGCCCCCATCCCCTGGAGAAGGGATCCCCTCAACTGAAAAAAAATGACAGAGTGCAAAAACAAAGGACGAAGGGGAGGAACGAAAGGAAAGGATGAAAAGATGATAAAGAGAAGGAAAGAATGGTAGAAGGAGTCTGACACCACGAGGAGTAGGAGTTGACAGCTGCAACGCTGTGCTAGCTCCGGTGCGGTGCCGAGTTATCAAATATTATGTGTAATGATACAATATTGGGTGTAATTTACTAGTATGTTATTGGATCTGTGATTTCGAAAATAAATGTGTTTCCCAGAAACCATCAAGAAAAAATAAAAAGATAAATAATAAATAAATAAATAAATAAATTAAAATAAAACTTTCTTAATTCTTTTTGTTTATAATTAACAATATTTAACCGGTTATTTTACAGCCTCCCCCTAACAGCCAGTAAAATCAGTAAATCAAACCATCCACAACCACCATCCTCGGCCTGTTGGCTCTCGCTTTGCCGCCAGGGGCCTCCAATCTCTCTACATGTCGCTTAGCGACGACGTCCGCTGCGCCTCCTCTGTTCCAACGCAGTTTGTGATTCTATGATCTATTGATATCCAGCTAGTTCGCTGCAGTGCTCTCCTATTTTCCTGCCATTCTGTCATGTTTTGTGGAACTCCCTTCCATCTTCTGTGTTTGAGTTGCTAGAATTTATTCTGCTTCACATTTAAATGCCTTGCGTCTTGTGCTCATATCCTGACAGTCATATTGACGCACTTAGTGAATTGAAATTTTGCGTCGCAAACACCCAGTTTTTCACCATGACACACAGCGCTACCTGCCCGTGATGATTGGTGACCACACTGTTAATAATAATATATATAAATATATATATCCAAGTAAAATATATATATATATATTCATAAAGTACTTGTACTTATCAAACTCACACTATTATATATATACAATAATATATATATCACTATACAACCTAATACCCATTAGCTATATAGTATATATATATATAATACTCTCAGTGATGGAGCGAAGCTGAATTTTTTCATAACCGCGCGGTTGCGATTTTTTTGCGGTTCCTAAAATATTCTACATCCTCGGTTACGATTTCTCTGCGGTTCTTAAATTTTTCAAACAACCGTGTTGCGGTTGTGGTTGTGCAATAAAAACTTTTGTTATAGCTGTGTAAAAGATTATGTGAGTGGAAAGATGGAAGGATCTGAGGTTTGAGTAATTGAAACAACCTGTTCTCAATGCACCAAAGAAATTCGAGAAAGATCAGATGCTTGTTGATCCAAGGGGCCCTCCTAGCGTGAGCTATTTGTTGTTGAAAAGGACGTCTTATCACAAATGAGGAGAGCAATGCAAGGGTGAAATCGTCGGCATAGTAAGTGGAATATTTGAGTGAAAGCAATAGCGAAGAGGTCTTTTATGAAAGGTAGAAAGAGTTAGGGATAAAATAGAAAACAGAACCAACTGAGTAACCCCCACTATTTATAGATTTAAAGGATGAACGGTGGCATTCACCAAATACTGAAGAAACATAGGCCAAGAAACAGATAAATACTAAGAAGAGAAATCGCCCAGTAGATGCGCTTCTTAAGATAAGCCGTCATTGAGTGCGCTGAGCAGAGAAAAAGTATTTAGAAGAGTTGAAATGGCTTTAATCTTAACTGGTCCGAGCTAGGAATAGAATTCTAATATATCTATGTACACATAGAACAGTAAGTTAGAGAGATTAATGGTCGATAGTTGGAGGGTTGGATTGAGGAATTACCATATTTTTCCTAAAGGCACCAAAAAAATCCTTTCCAGTAAGAAAAAAAGGGCCCAAATGTAAGAAATGACAACAGACGGAGAAGATAATCTTAAAACAAGGCATGAGTGCACAAAGCTCTATGAAAGCACAAGTTTTGAGAAACACAGGAGGAATACTACCATCAGAACCGTACGCTTTTAGTGTTAAGCTCTGAAAAGCAGAAATAACACTTTTTGAAGAAATTACAACATAGCATAAATGTGTTGGAAGGATGTGGAGAAGAAACCAGAATAGGCACTAAGTGGTAATTGCTCTAAAGTGGACACAATATAAAGATGAGCAATAGAGAGATATTGAGCTTTAGTGGACCAGTTTATAACCGCAGTTAATGACACCGCACTGGAAAATACTGAAAAAAGGCAGCCAAGGGGAGAGCGCAAAGTTATGAAACTACGTTTAGACATTAATTTGAAAAATGTCAGAACTGACTTGAGCAACGAGGAGCACAAGTAACGATTAGACAAAGCATTTCTCAACATTGAAAAGAAAATTTTTTTAGTGTCATGGAGAATAGATTTTTGCACGATTTTGGGATGAAATCATATATAAGTATCGAGCAAAGGTCGTTTCTGAAATTGAAGATGACAGTATTAAATCCACCAAAGCAGGCGAGATCCCTAGCCGTAATAGAACGAGAAAAGCAGAGTTAACCCAAAGGTTATCTAAAGGTTTTATGGTTGAACTCGAAGGTAAAGATTAGATCATGGGTGCATGCACATAGTCCTACTGACTAGTAAGCTCTGTATATATTAAGCTCTCGCTTATAGAGACACACACCCGTAGGAGAACCCTTTCAAGCAATGACCTGTAGTCATTCATGGGGAAATAAAGAAGAGATACACGACTGTAAGTCCTCACCTGTATAGAAAATCAGCCGAGAGCATATTGACAAAGCACAGCTCTTTTCTACTTCGCCTGTAGTGGGGCTTTCCTACGGAAGACCTGAGAGATATTGGAACATATACCAACATATGAGAGACCTACATTCGTGAGGCAGTGCATAGAGAGCGAAGCAATTTTAAAACAGAATCAAAGGATATGTTAATAGAATTAGAGATTAGGAAAAGGTTAGAATGTTGGGATTCACCACTCAATAGAAACAATCAGAAGATTAGCGAGTAGAAATGAAGATGCTCCTTGCCCAAAACAAAAATTAACCGATTAACTGCTCGAGATAATCATGGATAGAAATAGTCGTAGCAAAGTTCATTGTCGAACTTTTATCTTGAATAATTAATAAGGAGCGGAAAGCACATTGACCGTGGTGATCGTGAAATCCCCAAGAAGTGATGATTTCAGCACAATGTGAAAGATTAGAGAGAGAGAAATGTTATTGTTCACATCTTATTATGACAACGATTAGCTTGAGCCATTTAGAGTAGAATATGTCGGTAAAACTCCAACAAAGTGACATCGGGATACCAAAAACATCAGTGCATACAATCACATTGGGCACCCACTTCCATTTGAGCTGAAAAATTTGAGTGAAAGAAATAGTGACACGAATGTCAACCAGAGTAGCTAGCATTGAGATATCAGACCGCTTCAAAAGAATAAACCACTAGTTTCGGTTAGCAATAAGAAATGAGATGTTGAGGAGAGAGGTGATAGTTGTATTCCACAAAATGAAAATTAGATTGAAACCGAGAAGAGTTGCGAAATTTATGAAAGGAGACCGTAACAGTCAAACAGGCGGCAAATTCCGTGACGGCACCAACTCCAATTACCTGAGGCCGTCAATGACCTTTAAGGCTGATGAGGAGGTAGGGAGGAAAAAGGGGTTATTTTTGGAAGCCACTTATCGGTTTCTCTCCGAGACTAAACTCGTGAGCTGCCATTATTATTAACGTCCATTTGTTATCTTTAATTTATTTTTTAAGAGCTAAGTGGTAGTCTGTAATTGTATTATATAGTGTTGACTTAAGGGAGAGCTTACTCCAGTGTAAGAAGACCATGGATATTAGAGCACAGAAAGGGAAGAACAATTAGGTACTGGGGTGCCATGGGAGTCTCTAAACACTCTCGCATATAATCCCAAATTGGTGGGTAATACTCATCAGCCTTCCAGGAGCGTTACCCGTTAACTCCTCTGCGATATATAAATAAAGGAAGTAGGTATAATAATATATATATATAAGGCCTAATATAATTATATCAGCCCTATTTTCCGAATGACTGATTATATATATACTACCAAAGTTATACATACTACGCTTGATAAAAGATTATGATGAATCCGAGAGGGGGGGATCACCTATATAGTATATACTATATATATATATCGGTGGGGTGCGGTGCGCATGCCAAAAGAGATGGTGCGGTGCGGTGCGGTGCGAGAGGATGACGGGTGGTGCGGTGCGGTGCTGGTGATGACCTTCGGTGCGGTGCGGTGCGGTGCGGTGCGCAAAAATTCGGAGCTCGCCAACACTAATTATATATATATATAATATATATATATAATATATATACCTATATATATATTATATTATATATATATATATATATAATATATATATCATAAGTATATTCATATTATATATATCACACGGAGAAGGGGGTAAGCTAGTGAGGTACAATTATACCTATATATATGGCTCGATGTTATATTTCCGACGAAATAAAAAAAAAATAAAAAAATAAAAATAAAAATAAGAAATTAAGAACCCCTTAGAATTTCCGAATTGCCGCTGATGAAGAGTCCAAATATGCAATTTGGTTTTTACACTGTAGTGCTGCTCGTTCTACGTTACATGATGTCAGAATTTAGAACACTCTGACATATAATATATATAGTTATTATATATAGCCTTTACTATATACTTTATTATACCGTAATTAAGGGCTTGAGTGATAACTACACAATAATAGTACTATTACTAATATATATAATATAATATATATCAGCTATATAATATATACCATACTATATATATATACTAAGTAGTTAAAGTCTATATTGGAGGGGACGGAATCTGGAAAATCCTGGAATCCTGGCAGGATTACCAGGGATTTTGGAAAGTGGTTTTCCAGTTTCCAGGAACTTGGAAACTGGAAAGTACTGATTGAAATTTAGAATTCCAGGATTTTCTGGAATGGTATGTTGTTCCAGGATCCAGGAACTGGATCCTAGGAACTGAATATATATATATATAATATATATACCATATATATATATATATATATATATTATATATATATATATATCGGGGTGATTGGGGGGCCTTGTGTACATGCTTAGAGAATATGTACATGCTTAGAGATATACCGTAACATGCTTAGACGAATCCGTTCAATGCCAGAGAGAATACACGCCACACCCTACCCGCACCTCTCCCACCCCCTCACCCCCTGCCTACTTAATATAGATTATCAACTATTATATATATATAATAATTATTAACTATCATTTATAATATACAAGTAGGGTCAGCAATATCTCACTACCTCATAGTATCTATATAAGGAGTTTGTTTCTCGGTATAAGAGTATTAAATGTTATTTAGTACTTATATTATACTCTTGGTAATATACGCGATAAATACGGTATGTAAATATATAATCATACAACGTGTGTGAGCGCGCGCGCATACCAATCATATGTATACGAGTAAATTTACGGTTACATATATCTGCGACGCTGCGCCGCCAGAGCAGCAGCAGCAGCATCCTCGCTGTTCAATCGCTGGCATGAGAGACCGAGGAAGTGAGAAAAAGATAGAGGGGAGAGAGGGAGGAGAGAGTGAAGAGTAAGTAGGAGAGGAGAGAAGAGCGGTGTAATTAAAGAGAAGAAGGGTGATTTGAACCAGAGAGAGAGATAAATCAATTATGAATAATATATGCTAAAGCCTAAAGGTGTAATGTATCAGCTGTCAATTATAACGCTAAGAACAAATGGCTGTGGGAATTTCAAGAGGGGAGAATGAATAAAATTTTTAATTACATTCTAATGTACTCGATAAAGAATTAATTTATGACTTTGTGTGTGATTGAAGAAGATGTATAATATACTCTGATATGCTATCTGAAACCCTTCACTACAACTTGAGCGTATGTATTAAAAAATGGTATATTTTGTTGAGTTTTTGAGTAAGAAGGGGAGATTTAATTACTTTGTATTGAACCCTCACTCAACTTGACAGGTTTAAAAATTTACGACGTAAAATAACAAAGACTTTGGAAATAAGAGATAATTAATGGTTTTTTCCCCTTGTGTTTAAAAGAAAGAAGGCGGCATAATTAAATTTTTCTATTTACATTATCTGTGTTAAAACTAATTTAGATCGTCTCTATATGTGACACAAGTGTAAATTTATTGAAAAGTCCTGCGAGTGCTCAGCTATACATCTAAAATACACACAGGTCAAATGATGTTAATGACACAAAGACTTTATGAAATAAAGAGATATATTAATGGTTTTTCCCATCGTGTTTAAAAGAAAGAAAGAAGCAATTAATTTTCACTCTGGAGCCATCAGTAATGTTTGAAACTACTTATTTGTGTTTTTATTGGAAAGGTATTTAAAATGTAGAGTGGGATATACAAATTTGTTACGAAACATAAGTAAAGTGCCAGATGTGCGAACCATATGTTAGTCTGATATACAATACAGAGAGACAAATAGGAAGTGGTTGAGGGGATTAGGGTTGAAGGGGAGAGGGGATTTTACAGAGTATTATGAGAGAGAGGACTAAGATTTCAAACTCTATAGAATCATGTTGGATCTATTTTCACAAGTTCAAATTGTTCTAGAAGAAGAAGTGTCTCTAAAATTCAAGGTTAAGTTTATATATATAGTATATATATATATATATATATATATATATATAGTAGTCATTATTATTGTTATAGATATATAATTTCATATATTATAGCCTATTATACTACTGTATTTAGCTATGATATGCGTAGTAATAAAAAGTGGATATTAAATATATCGAATAGTATATTATTAGTATAATATAGAACCTGTTATAGCTACTTTAGTATACCTATCTGAATATAGTAGGGGAATTTTCAAGATGTTAGCTGATTATTCATGACGCGATATAGTATTAGTTAGGTTCTGCAATTTAAGGTACTCATTTAAAATCATTTACTTTGAGTATGGTTGTTCAGTGGTGAATTGGTATTAATTATGTTTTGCGACTCTTATACAGTTATTGTAATATGTATATAGCTTAATAAATATATAACTGTTGTATTGGTTAGTCATTATAATATATTATACGTATATAAGTATTAATAATTATAATAAGAATCATTTATATTTTTAATGCTAGTTTATAATATATTACACAAAAATTAGTATATTACTATTATATACCGAAATATGACTTATGAATCATAAAGTTCAATATATAAGTATACTAAACAGGATACGGTGGGATTAGGAAGTTAGTATATAATAGTATATAGAGGACTTAGCAGGGTATAATGTATGTAGTTTTGTATATTTATACTGGTATATTACTTAGATTATTTATTAGTCATTGTAATGGTCGATTAAAAACGCGAGGCATAAACACATTATATCACTAATTATACACTTATTATTACTTAAGTTTGGAATGTGAGTGAATACGGCAATTGTCAACGCACGCTATTATAACTTATATATATTTATGTTTGTCAGGATATATATAAATTTATTATGTTATATTGATTATTTATATTAATATATATTGATTATTATGTTTGGTATATAATATATAACTTTTGTATATGTTATATTGCTAAATATTAATTTACGCTTAGGGGATTAATATGATTATTATTATAAAGTATGTAGGTTATGATGGATTTATATATTATAGCATTTATTCATAAACAATATAAATTTATATTCGTAAGTATAGGTAATTTAATGTTATAAAATATAAAAAAAAATTTTAGTTATATATATATAAGGTTGTATGGTGAATCGGACTTATAGCAGCGTTAATATTACAAATTTTGAAGATATTTTTTTCTGATAGAAATCTAGTCAATCCGAATGAAATTTAGTGCCTAAAATTTAAACAGGGTCTATTGTGCAATATTCTCTCCCATCTCATAATTATGTATTTGCTTTCAAATGTCTTACGTTTGGTATGTGAGTATAATTATTATTATTAATTATTATTATTATTATGACATTATTTATATTATTATTCTTAATATTATTAAAATTATTATATTTTTTATTATATAAAGTAAATTATAACATTAAGTTTTGAAATGTGAGGATAAAGAGGGGATATAAAGTCGAAACATTAAGAAAAAAGTTTGTGAATTACAGTAGAGATGTGGAGTATTATTATTTTTTCTCTGTACCAAGTTTTTCGCGAAAATAATTGCTAAAATTTGAAGTGAATTTAGGGGAAAAATGATCAGCCATTTTATTTTCGCTTCGATGATTTTGTCCTAACATTAAATTTACGCTAATATCACTTTATAAGGTTACTTTTAATTTTGATATCACGTCGCTTTTCATTCTTATATGAGAGAGTTTATAATAAGTATATTGCGATTAGATAATAGTATTAATTGAGTTATAATAGTTAGTTATATAAGTATTACTATATATTATACATTTTGCTCAATTTCTATATATATAGGTATTATTAATTATTTTATACTGAAGTTGATAATTATTTATATGAAGTACTTAAAAATTATGTCATGATATATAGTAAACCTTGTATATATTTGATATTATAGTACTATATTTAATATAATGCACAAAATATCACAATTATATATAGCGTATAGTAAAATTGTACGATTAAAAATATAGTATATATATTATATATAACATAAAAGGATGTTGGTGGGGGTTGGGTGTTGGAGGGTTGGTGAGGGGGGGTTGGTGGGCGGGAGGGGGGGGTAAAAAAATCTTATTCCAGAAAAAAAAAAAAAAAAAAAAAAAAAAAATAAAAAATTAGAAAAAAAAATTTAGAAAAAAAAAAAAAATTAGAAAAAAAATATAAAAAAAAATTGGAAAGAAAAAAAAAATATTTAGAAATAAAACAACAAAAATCTAAGCAAAAAAAAAAATATATTAGATAAAAAAAAAAAAAAAGGTTAAGAAACACTTATTTAGATACATGTTGTGAAGTAATTTATTTAATTCCTAACTAAAAATACAGCTCCTTAGAGATGGAGGTTACAAATACATTCTTATAATATAAAGTTTTGTTATTAATAAGTATTATATTATATTTAATTATTAATTAATATTAATATATATAATTATATATGGTATCGTTAAATCAATAGATATGTAGGTAAACAAGATGATTATAGAAAAATTCCTTTTTATAACATTAATTACAAATATATATATTATATATTATATATATATATATATAGTGTCTTTATATATATGAACAATATACCAATATCTTAAACAATAAAATCTAGCGTTTAAAAAATAATTTTTTATTGTGAAAGCGTGAAATAATTTCATTGAACGGAACATCCAAAAAAAAGGTTTTTAAAAATAATATTGGAGTTATAAACCGCATCTGTCTGAATTAATTGGTTGAATAGGATTACATAACATTTTTAACGAGCTATATATGCCTTTGTTATAAAATTTTATATAAAAAATTAATAATTTATTAATTTATTATTTATAATTAAATTTCTGTTAGAAATAGCCAATGAGTCGATGAAATAAAATACACCAGTCATATTTATAAATCGTGAACCACAGTTGTCCGTAAGCTAGACGTCCTCTCTGACGTGTTGAACACTTATCCCTGTTCCATTTTTCCAATATTACAAGCCTGGAAGGTTCAGTAATAGCGTAAACCCTCTGAAGCTGTTTCTTTGAGAAGTAAAGAAAAAATTTTAATTCGTTTTCAATCCATTTCTTTTAGAAGTTAACGAAGAATTATTGCGTTACTCGCTCAATTTCTCTACTAATCTTGTGCTAATATAACCATGTTATAGACATAATCGACTGAAATTATGGTAATTGTGAGTAGAATGTGATCGATAGTGGAAAAGATTTACTTTTTAACAGGTGTTCAAATGTGTATGTCGCAGTAGTATCTTGTTGTATACTATAATTTGGTTGTCCGTGCAACAGTCTGCTTGATATTCGGTCCGTCAATTTAATCTGGACTTAAGTAAGTGCGTTAAGCATATAGACAGGTTGGTATATGTTGAAGTCGTGTCGTATGATCTCACGAGATTGATACCTGACTCCCATCTAATCTCCCTGTTGGAGAACAACATCTAAGAACGGATCCGGGACACATCTAAATGGAGAATGCCATCGTTAGAGGGGATACTTCTTACACTTTATAAATTGCTCTCCATGGCCTTAGCCCATGCGTAACTATGAAGGACAATTTTGAGTCTCATCTCTAATGAGGCATAAGGTTTAAACTTGAGAATTGGAATATTTTTTAGAGCAGCCTGGCCTCTATATATAAGTGCTGAAAATAGGGTCCTAACGACTATTAACTCTACCAATGGCCCTTTTTTGAGATGAGAGCTATTGAACCTTTATTATAACAACATGGTGGCAAGATTATACTCGAAATAAAAATGCATCTTGAGATACATAGTTAAAAATTTTAGTCTGTCTACACGTCTTAGTAGGAATATTAATAGCTCGCGTGGTGTTAAAAGGAGCTTTCTCAATCTCTAATTGTTTACATGGTAGAACAATATTTACTTCTATTACGTAACATAAAGGATAAGTTATAATCCGAGATATATATAGATATAAAACACTCGGAGTAGTGTGAAGCAGGCACGTTGCAAGCAAGCTTTTCATGGATTGAGTAACATTAATGCACAAATTGTGGTAGTAGATCTAGTTAAACTGATACGAGTGTCCCAGATTGGTGATAATAAAAAGAATGTGTTGTATATCTTAGGGAGATAATGTCACCGTTGTATCACTCCATATTATATTGATATAGTCCTATGAAGTGCTTGTTGGCCATTTATTACTAAATCCATGGCTACTATTTCAGATTCATCTTTTAAATTGTAGTAGCCGCTTGATTGTAAATGGGACTGTTTAGCATCATCCGAATAATTTAGTACAGTTTCTATATAGCTTCGGTATGGGTAACTGGCTGCTGATGCTCCTAGAGAAGTCTCATTTAAAAACACTTCAATGTTCTTAAAGCATGAGAATAAAAAGTTGGAAACAGGATATACTACATGTTCTGTTCCTGTGAGATCCGATCCATCTTCATTAACCAATTTAACCTTCAGATATAAAAAAACATTCGAAGGGTCAAGATATTGATCTGAAGTTCCAGGGATATTGAATTCGAAGAGGTACATCTGTATTTGTGACGCGTGAGGGGATTAATGCTGAATAAAATTTACTTTACTGTGCTAAGATCGATGTCTGGGTGTGGATTTTTACGGAAAAAGGAGATTCTCAATATTTCACTGCGTAGACGCTAGCTCTAGTCTGATGGGAGTGAGTAGTTAAGAAGTTAGCATCTTAGTCTTTAGACTCTAAGGCAAATAACAACTTTAATGAAAATATTCTTAGGTGCATACCTATATATTAATAACAAGTTGCCAATATTATAATTCAGAAAAATATCCTTTATTTTACGTTTGCATATTTTTCCACGTTTCTTTTTTATTTCATACGTTTCTTTGCTACGTGTGTTTGAGTTTTTTTCGTGTTACTTTTCGCTTTCTTTTTGTTATTGAGTCCTTTTTACACGCTGGCTTTCACCTTTCTAACGAGCCTATGCCTTCCCTCGCTCGAGAGTCTTGCGTGTCACGTATTTACGTTTAAACAATCGTCTTAATCACAAATTTCATAATCTGACACCATCATGCTATGCGGCGTTACAGCACTAACGGTAGGGTCGCCATCTGGCGCTAATACCCATAATATCCTGGATGTGTTTCATTTCTGTTTCTGGCCGCTTTTTAACAATGTAATTTACCTCCTGATTTTAAACAGGGGAATAGCCTACGAAAATAACGAGCAAATAAATGCCCACCTAAACCATACCCTCCTCTGCATCTGATCCTCCTGAAGACACTTTCTCTTCCATTATTAATTTATTATTTTTAACATGGGACGTCTGTTATATATCTTATACTAGATAATCTTTTTACACACTGCCTTGTCACATTTGTGAATGGGGTAGGTTTGCCTTCGTGAGCGAGAGAATCGTCATCTTTCATACAGAGCGCGAACTGTGAGAACTACAATTGGGTTATTACTCCAAAGGAATAAGTGGTGAACATTAGGGAAAGCTTAATAAGAACTTTACGTTTCCTATTAAGAAAAATGGTAGTCAACTCTACTCTTTAATCATAAGAGGTCTTTAGTGAGTTTCGCTCTTACATACTGATGGTCTTACAATGATTTTGATAAAGCTATAGGCCGATAACCGTTGATCTTGAACACATCTTTAGTTAGTGCATCTGATCTGAGTATCAAAATGTGAATGGTAATCTCTGTGTGTCCGAGTTTTTTGATGACCAGTCCTAACGAAATATATACATACTCTTAACACTTTCTGGTATATACACGCATTAGATCCTTAGCGAGATGGTTTGAAATTATTTCCCGATATTTTGTATGAATCCACTGGAAGTAATTCATGCATAATACGAAAACCAACTCTGAGGCGCCGGAAAATCTGTGAAATAACCTTATACTTTTCAGGTTCACATTAGATCGTTGAGATTTTAAGTGATTAACACGTTATCTTCGTTAGCGGATTTATTCAACAAGAAACACTAAATCTTTACATATTTGACTTTCTTCATTTTTTGTTAAGTATATGAACACGAGTCCCGTAACCGATTTATAGTTGACCGGTTGCTCCATAAACACATATCATATGTGTTTCTACAATGAAATATTCCATTGGTTGGGCCTTCTTCGCGCTTTGAGTGGTATGTCAAGATTAGGTTGTAAACTTTTTAAATACGAAATAGAATCTCATTTAACATATCAAACCATTCTAAGTATTTGTTAAAACGGCAAGATATTTATGAATACATGAGTCCACACTATTCTTCTATATCCTTGATCGAGATTATTTCTCCACTTACATCTGCACTCATCAGTACATATCGTCAGATCAAAAAGTTATAGTGTTCAATGATATTGAGTGTGTTTCCATTGTATAAAGATATTTTACTTTGTCAGGATAATAGATGCGAGTTAGAAGTCCGTGAAGGCAGCGTTAAGAGTAGAAATGAATGATCTTCACTCTCCATTTCAACAGAAAAGTAACACTGCATCAATGTTTCTTTAATCTGTCACTAGCACTATCTTTTCATTAAATATCTATATACGAAACTTCGCTGGGTAACCTATCCATTTTTGACAAGATACTGTTTATTTTTTCCTTTCCTTAGAAGGCTATATATTTTTTCTATGTCTATAGTTAGCTCTCGTATGACTCTATATATGTATTCACGTTATTTATACGATATTCCTTTGCGTATTAGAACCCTCCTTTGTATTGATCTCTTCTCACCCTATACAAAGATCGCCTCGAAATAGTATAATTTAATACCCGTCTCTTGGGATATTCCTCTTTTGTATCTGCATGATTGTATCTACTATTTATAAAAACTTCTCTTGACCATCGCTTTGCATCGTACCTCTTTTCTGAAATTTATTTCATTCTGACTAGCTAGATACTATCACGAGTGAGATCTCAACTACTTAAATACCTGTTGTTACTTTAATTTTTCCATTGTGTTGAAGTTACAGAAGGTTTTGTTTTCACCATCTCTCAGAGGGGTAGTTCCTAATTGTGTACTATAAACATAAAGAAGCCTATTATAATGAGAATAAAGCCAAGGTCACGCAGTATATCTATAGTATTTGTATAGCATTATTCATTGCTTTCGTGAAATACTATGCTTATTTCTTTCTTTTATAGTTCTTGTGTAGCTCTTTCACTTTGCAGCTTATTTAGTTTATATCATGAAAATGTGTTGTAAGTACTCGCCTGGGTTTAGCAATATCAATGCACCTGTACATGAAGATTCTCTGTGAAGTTTATCTCTTTCCCTAAAAATGTCTCTGAACACACTTATCCTGCTCCACATCAGTTTTGAGGAATCTAAGATCTCTCATTTAATTTAAAATGTTCTATGACTGCCTGCAAGCTACCAGTCTTTGACTTTATCGTCTTTTAAAGCCTTTAACGCTCATAAGTACCGTCTGGAATATACATCTTCACAAAGAATTATTGAGATACCACTTCATTGTAAACTTTATATTTTAACTCCATTTCAGTTAAATCAGTTGCCATACGTTATCTAAATGTAGGGCTATGGTTTTTCGTGTTGGATTGGAGATTGTTTTCCGTATAGGTTTTACATGTAGAGTAAAGCATCCTCACGCTTGTATATATGTAATCGTTTTATTCAGTTCTTTTTTATTAGATGATGAGGGAACTTTGAATGTGCGACAAGCTTGAGTAAAGCCTCCATAACTGTAAGGATGTTTCACATGTTCAATTAATGTTATATTTATCGACCGCTTCCTTAGCCTCCATGACTGCTCAATCACAAATGTTACAGAAACAAAAAACATTATATATATATATACTATAATAAGTAGTATATAATAGTATACTAATGAGTATATAATAGTATTAATAGCTTATATTATGATTTAATTACGTGGAATAAATAATATACTGTTATTTAACGTATATATAGTAATATAGTAAGGTTATATAATATATTAATATATATATATATATATATATACCGGTTATATTATATATATTATATAATAATAAGAGGAAAAGGGAAACAAATATTTTAAAAAAAGCAATTTTAATCATTAAAATTTATTGATGATACTAACCACTCTTACACAAATTAGTTTCATAAAAAGTAGTTCAAATAGCTTACAACCTATGCATATTTTTAAATCAGACTAATACATATTTACAATATAATACAATCACATGAAATTAATTTTAAAAGGAATATTCACAAAATATTTAATAAGCTTGAGCTTGAGCCATAGGACTTAGCAGATACTGTGTATTTATAATATACTGACGGAGACTGTTGATTCCATCTGTTGTGACATAGGTATAAATATCTCTTGCTGATATTTTCAAGTCTTGATCTTTGTATGCAGTTGTCTTCATTTCTTTTTCCCAATGAAAAGTAAATTTTTCAATATCTATAACATCCATAACATCGGCTAATTGAGCGTCAAACGTATAGTTTTCGTTGTACACTGTACACAGTGTATAACAAGTTGTGAGCTGTATTGATAAGATCATCTAATTTGGAGACTTCGGCTTCACGTTTTGATATTTCTTCCACGCATTCTTGTAAATGTAATGTAATATTTCTCTTCGCGTTACGAGTTCTGGAATCCCCGTAGACTTGATGGTTCTGATATACCCTCGGTAGAGGTTGTTTCTCCAACCAACTGCGTAATTCCATGGCTTTCAATATTGTTTGTGCACAAAGAATACAAGAGTCAGCTCTTTTCGTGCTCCGGTGTCTTCTCCTCCGGTAATGGCAACTCAGTTAGACATGCATTTGTTACGCTAGATGAATATAACTTTTCGTCACCCATGTATTTCTTCGTCAAATACGCGGATAAATCCTTCGCACGATAGAGGAACAGGAGGCAAGATTAGTTGTTATGGGTGGCGAGGAACATGTTAGTAACGTATCACCTGTAGAATTTACGGCGAAAAAGATAAGTTCACTATATCCTTTGGGGTGAAGATATTTTACACGACAACAATATTCGTTTCACGAACTTGGTGCTTGCTAGAGAAAGCAAGTTGAAAAGTAACAATGAAGTCAAGAGTGAGCGTGGAATCAATGAAAAGTGAAGTCTTTCTAGCTCAGCCGATGACTTTGGTAGCAACCTAACCAGGGGGAAGTCTTTCAATGCTCACTACGCTAATCAGAGAAGATGTTTTCTTATTTAACCCTTACGATAAGCCTAAACGTTTACCCTCTAATGGATAAGCCTTAACCAATAAAATGAAACACCTCATTCTATTAGGCTACTATTTCATGTTTATACAAAGGCTTTCATGAATGCTATTCGTATTTAGGCCTATCAGTAAGCCTAATGGATAACCCTAACCATTAATGAAAAGCTGCACTTTAGGGTTACTGGTTCATGTTTATACAAAGGCTTTCAGGACTCGCCTATTCGTTAATTTTTAAAATCCAATGATAACCCACTTAATAAGCCTATAGTTAGAGCTCAATCACACTGTTTTTATGAGCAATTTATCAAGGAGTCTACATTTTTAAACACAGTTCTCTTTACCCAAGCCTGCCCTTTTTTCCTTAATTTTTTCGCTGCGGTATTTAAAGGATTCCTTTCGTGGTCGAGAGTTTTTTTCTATTAGGCCTAAAGGAGAGGGGTATGACGTCATTACAGCTGAAGAGTTCGAAGCCATAGCTCTAGGCGTAGAGTATGTATACGTTTTCCACATCTGCTAAACGTGCCAAATTTAATATCAAACTCTTGGAAAATTAATTGTTCTTAATTTTTTGCTTTTATTTGAGTAGGTCCCATGTTGGTATAACACTGTGTATATGGTAATTCCTTCGCTTCAATTACGTACAAGATCAGATACTAATGCTCCTACGATAGTTTTGCAATCCTATACATGGGGGAATCTCGCATTTATTACAATCTGACCATCGGAATCCCAATTAATTTGACCTTTCCAAAGTGTTATATAAAGCTTATTCCTTTATTTTTTAACACTGGTATGGAAGACGTGTTTTCTAAATAGATTTAAGATATTCTTAATATACTTCAACTCTTCTTCTTCAGTTTTCATTTACAGATCTTGAGGCATTATACGTTTGGGTATATTTTCTTTCAAAATCTAATTAACTTTTGTGTATATAGCATTCCTGATACTTATTCTTTTTTATTTGGTTTTATCGTGAATGTTCATTGTGAATTTAAAATTTGGTAAGCTCGTTTCCCGATACTAGACATTTGTTCAATTTAGGTTTAGGAATAACACGTATAGGTTTTAATTGAGTCTGTTAGTTATGTTGTTGTTGCTGTTGCATAGTAAATACTTTAAGTGTATATAGTGAGTTTTTTCGATATCATGAAAAAGCATATAACCACTACTTTCATTCATTCGATTATTATTAGTATTTATTATCTATTATAGTTTTTTGGCCAGATAAAGTAATTTAGTTAAAAAGGGTGTTACAATGGAAAATAATAGAGGGAGGAAGGCTCCTCCTGTCTGTATCAGTTTCTTTTTCTTAAAAAAATTCTTCTTTTTAATTTTACGCGTAAGTTTTCTAACGATGTTGCTATGTCGACGTAACTTTTGTTTCTGAGGCTCTTTTATTGGAACATTTCCTTTTATAAGGTTAAGACAAATTTCACATACGAGTCGGGTAAATGATGTACATTTTAGATGTTTACGTTTTTCAGCTTTACTTAGTTTCTTGTAGTTTTTTATAACTGGTAAATATTTTTCAATCAGCTTGCTCATTGTTATTCAGGGATGTAGACAATTTCAGTTTCGTTAGGTAAGATGTTTGTGCGTAGCAGTACCCTGTACGTGTTCTTAGGATGAAGATCACACAGTAAATAACCGTGTGGGATGGAAGTAACTTCTTTATATACCTTTAGAAACTCTTTTCTTTGCATAGGAAACATTTGAGTTGCTAATACATTGATCTGACTCACGTCTCTTCTTTGTCCGAACAAAATTAGGTATTGTGTATTTAAAGATACATCTCTCATATACTTATTCTGATGAAAGATATTTTGTGTTATAAAAAACACTGTAACATTTAAATGATGAGAGTAGACTGTGAAAGTTTCAGCTATATCCTCGTTCAGTTTATGCATCAAATCGTCAAGGATAATAATTTTATGACCCTGTATATTTTCCAAAGACTTAACATCGTATATACCTTCATGAAATTGAATCACATCTTTATATTCGTTAAAAATAGATTGATAGATGCTGTAACACCAGATTATTTTCACGGGGAGTTGTTCGAATAGAACAGGGTGTTTTAGGAACTTTAGCAAAGCGTAGGTCTTACCCGATCCCGTTGGACCACATACGAGAGATGTACAGGGGGATCTAAACACGAATTTTTCTAAGGTGTTCATCATACCAATGCTTATTCAAAACTGTTAATAATACTATTTATTTGAACTTTATATATAAAGCATAAAGATACAAAATGGCGGGAAGGGATAATGTTTCATGTTTAGGTTTGAAAATTTCGGAAAGAGGGCGGAGTTATAGGTATTTCGTAATGTTTGGGGAGGGGGGTGAGGGTGGAAACGTTATATATAACTTATGCATGGGTGTTAGCTGGTAGTTCTATTCAGTCTGTCGTGGAGTCTGCATCTTAGCGATAGTTACTCTAGGTGTGTTTTCCGTTGTGTGAGTGGCAATAATAATAATAATAATAATAATAATATAATAATAATATAATAATAATAATAATAATAATAATAATAATAATAATAATAATAATAATAATAATAATAATAATAATAATAATAATAATAATAATAATAATAATAATAATAATAATAATAATAATAATAATAATAATATTTTTATTATAGTTCCTTGTTTCGTGATAACCTGTTAAAATCTTCAGAATTGTCGCAGGTTGATATATATTGTGTGTGGTAAAGTATATAATGCACCATATCTTAATGGGGATTGTTCGATGTAAGTTTTTGTTTTATTTTTTGTTTGAATAAAAGTCAATATGACTATTTTTAAAAAGTTTTTTTTTTATTTTTTCTGAAAACTACTTTAATAATAGTTTTTCTAAAAATTGGTTTTTTCTTAAAAATTTTGTTTTTCTTAAAAAATTTGTTTTTCTTAAAAATTTGTTTTTTCTTAAAAAATTGTTTTTCTTAAAAATTTGTTTCTTAAAAATTTGTTTTTCTTAAAAATTTGTTTCTCTTAAAACTTTTTTATGTTGTTAGTTTTATTTATTTTGAAAATTTTGTTTTCTTTATAAATTTATTTCTATTGTAAGTGTTTTAATTTTATTTTGAAAAAATAACTTATATATTTATTTGTAATTTATTATTACATTTCGCCGCATTTCTGAATTCATAGTTGCGCGGAGCTAAGTAGGTTGTAACAGAGTGGAGAGGGGGTGGATGGGTTACAACAACTAACAATCAAACAACCAATAAGCATATCAAACACAACAACACAACAGTGAACAAACGATCCTTCATCTGATAATAATGTGAACCCAAGAGATGCTGAACGAGCCTTAGCCGTGAAGATCAGTAAAATTGTACTATAGGCTAAACGTCTCTTTCAAATCCGTGATGCTAAAGAAAAAGAGTTAACAATGGTGTCAAGATTATGACCAGGTGCAAATAGGAACCAAGCCGGAGTGCGATCACAAGAGAGAACACCTTATGGATGTTGATTACCTTAATGACTGGCCCAGATGAAATCGGGGGTAAGTGTTTTTGCTAAAATTTCTTTTAATATTACAGAGGATTGAATGAAATATTAACCCTTAAAAATAATATATAGTTTAAGCGAATAATCTTGTAATGTAATATTATTAAAATAATAAGATAAAGTGTAGATATCAGTTAATTAGGTTTAAAGATATGGATCTTATGTTATTACTAGTATATTTATGATTGATTCTCTTTACAGAAGAATAACAAAAGAAAACGTGATGATGATGATGCTGATGATGATGACGATGATGAAGATTTTACAGCTGAATTATTAGAAATTACAACGACTGCTGTCTCTAGAAATTCAGGAGTCATTGACACTCATCGGTACAGAATCCGGGTCAATGAAGAAAATGTATTCAACCGAGGTCTCGATATTGAGGATGCTTTCAGAAGGGTTATTCGGGCTATTGTTGAACATCTAAAAAAGGAGGTGAACTATGGAGAATACAAAGCAAGATTTTGGTTTACTTTCAATGATGGTGCTCGCAACGAATTCCACGTCAACCTTGCCGCATAAAGATGTAAAAGATATATGATGATACTGGTGGTATCTACCCTGTGCACCCGACTAGAGAGGGCCTTTCAGTCTGGAGATAAAGCCACGTTCAGCGATTTCATCGTAGAAGTGGTATTGCATAACCCTGAAGGGAGTGGCCCCATAATACCTGATCAAGTTAATTTTATCCACCCTGATCTTATCAAACGTCATTTATGCGCAAGTAGGTATGATAGGAGGATTGATGCAGTTGGTTGTGGCTTTAAAGCTATAGCTGCATGTGTAAAAGTTGTAACCGAAAAAAAAAAGATAAATCAGGTTGACCCTGATACTATAGTAAAATTGGCGCAGAAAATAGCCAATCAGTGCAAGTTAAATTATGCTGACCCTTTGACTGTTGATAAATTTGTTATAATAGAACGGGTCTTAAAATGTAGGATATTTGTCTACAGAAACGATAAAGATGAAAAGTAGCATGTGGTTTATAAACCAAGAGAAAATGATAGAGATAAAGATTTGTATATAATAGGATGGGATGCCGTCAATACTCATTATTATTACCCTCTTCCCAACGATAAAATCAAATTAACAATACGGTAATGTGAATCCTAAAGATAGAATATAAAGTGAAATATTTTGTCGAACAAATTTTTACAGTTTTGTACACAAATAGGCTTTTGCCAATCGAAACTACAGGAATGGTGAAATATTATGTAATAGTTAAAACAGTGTCTCACAATACTGAATGGCGGGGTAACGGGCTGAAGGATAATAATATTCTCTTAATGTAAGATATTGTCCTGAGAATGTAATCGTCACTTTTATAACGAAGAATGTCTTAAGAACATTATAAATTTTTAAAAAATGGTATGTAAGAAGAAAAAAAAATTTGTGAGCTGTGTGATGACAACAAAATATCGCGCTAGTAATAAAGACAGATTCTAAGCTATGAACTGTGTGAATATCAGTCGTGGGTAATGCGAACGTAGAAAGTATTTCTATACACCTGGATAAAGGGCTCATAAATGTTTCATGAAAACATTGAAAAAGAAAGAGAAAAGGACTGGCAGGAAAAGAAAAATGTTATACATTTTATTACGATGTGGAAACGTATAACATAACGAAACGTTCAGTTAAGTTTAAAATCAGAAAATAAAGGTGAACGGTAAATCAGTTTGTTGACATGGTAGCCGTAACTTACTGTGAGTATGCTGGTTGTTTATAAGTGCAGCGGTAAAAGAATAAGAAATGAACAGTGCGAGAAATGTGGAACTAAACGAAAGGAAATCTTCCATTTGGATTTGAATGCTGAAAATGATACAGACAAGTGTCCAGTCGATAAATTCATAAATTATTTATTCAGTTTTTCCAAAAAACATCAGAAAGACGAAATAATAGTAGCAGCTCATAATGGAGGGAAATTCGACACTCAGTTTGTGTTCAGTAAATTATTAGCAAGACCGGGTGCTAGTGTTATTTCTAGTAACCCTGTAAAACGTGGAACAAAGATCATCACTATGACAGCTCAGCATAATATAACATTTAAAGACACTCTCTTATACATGCCCTGTGCTTTGAAGAAGCTACCAAAATGCATGGGGCTTGAAGGTGATGTAGCTAAAGGGTTCTTCCCCTATAGATTTCTTACTCTGGATAATGTAAATTATGTTGGTCGGATACCTGCTAGAGAATTATTTGAAACTGATCGTATGGAAGAGGCGGAGAAACGAGAATTTACCGAATGGTATAACTCGTTCGAGAACAGAGAGTATGACATTAAAGCAGAATGCACTAAATATTGTGTGCAGGATGTTGACATTTTACGACAAAGTTTTGAAAAATTCCGAAAGATATTCATTGATATGTTCCAAATTGATTGTTTAACAGAATGTTGTACAATTGCTTCATTATGTTTTAGAGTCTTTAAAACTCATTATATGAAAGATGATACTGTTGCTCATATTAGTCGACACGGAGAGAAAAATTATTCGTATGAAGGTATTCGTTGGATAGCATTCATGGAGAAGTATACTGGCCAAAGGATAACCCATGCCCGGAATGGCGGCGAGCGAGTGTTTAAACTTAAGAATAAACACGTACATCCAGACGGTTACACTGAGGTTCCTGTTGTTGATTATACACCTATTGACGGAGATGCCTTTGTAGCCCTCAGACAGCTTCAAGTAGACAACCAGCTGAAACCCAGGAATGAACAGAGATGGACGGCAATGGATAAGGCTGCGTCTGCACCCGGTGCTAGACCAGTGGAAAAAGAAACGCATTGTGTAAACTGTTTTCCACGGATGTATTTGGCATGGGCATCAGAGTTGCGAGGATGGCAAGCTTGAACATAGAGGTGTCTCCAGTCTCGACAGGTATAGAATAACCATGATGCAGGAAGAAGCATACAAAAGAGCCGGCTTTGAAGTTGTGAGGGTGTGGGAATGCGAATGGAAAAAAATGAAAGATGAGTGCTTGGTGAGTATACTCAACGCTGACCCTGACGAAGAGGAGGAGGATACGGAACTTCTGAGACCGTATGTTAATAGAATAGGCAACGATGTCGCCAATAATAGACTTATTATAGGTGACGCATTGTACGGAGGTCGTACCGAACCCTTTGTATATTACTTCCCTCCCACAGACGGTGCTAATAAAATTTGTTACTTAGATTTCAACAAACTCAGTTGTACGTAGGCCAAGGGTACAAAAAACTCTCTAAGAGTTCCTTACAAGGCTATCACCGAGAAACTTTGTTGCGCAGTAGACATGTCCTGAGCATTCCTGAAACAATAGCGAACATGCACGAGAAATCTTTCGGGTAGCTTTACGTTAGCGGTTTTTACCTCCTCAAAAACTTATACATTTTCCTGAGTTGTTACCAGGGAGGATCATAGATAGAAAAGACTAATAATTTACATCTATGTCGTCGACTGTGGCGAGTCCTAAGAAGGATACGAGGGATTGTGCACTCACCTGATAGTAACGCGAGATAGGTGTTTTACACAACCCCGAACTAAAAATTGCTGTTGAAGAAAGGCTTACAAGATTAACCAACAGTCTATGAAAAGAACTGGATAATATCACGAACCTAGATCGTTTTGTTCACAAGAAACTTCACGTGAAAGCCTTCCTGAAATGGAAAACTGAGGCTTCAGGGTCTAACACTGAAGGTATCACCGGGTCTCGCTGATTCCTGTGAACTAGACATTATTTTCATCGAGGGCTTTGAAAGAATTGAAAGCGTTGTTTAAAACTAGATACACTTAAAATTACTAAATCAAGAGTCAACCCTGGACTCCTCCGTTTCATTGCAAAGTTATGTCTTAATTCTCTTTGGGGAAATGGCAGAACGCGCACCTGCTACAGAAGACATCATTTGTCACAGTGACGCAGAGGTCTGGGCATTGGCTAAGCAAGCCGATTTGGAAATTGAAAATGTAGTGGTTGCTGGGCAGAAACATATAGTTTCTGTCCGATACACTGCTTACGCGTATAACACTGCAAGGTCTACAAATCTAGCTATCGCTGCGTTCACTACAGCCCACGCAAGAGTCAAACTATACAGACTCATGGAAAAACTTGGTCAAAGGGTATTATACTGCGATACAGATTCTTGCATCTTTGTAGCTAAAAAAGATGAGCTCGTACCCGAAACAGGAAGGTTTCTTGGTGATTTGACAGACGAAATCGGTGCTGGTATTACAGCTGACAGCTTTGTTTGCACTGGACCTAAATCTTACGCTGTTAGGCTTATAAAACCTGATGGTACCATTGATCATATTCTGAAAGCTAAGGGATTAACATTGAGTAAATTGAGTAGTGATATTATCAATTTTGACGGTATGCTGAAAATAGTGTTAGATAAAGTCGATACAGATGCTGAAAACGAAGTGAGGGAATGGCTTATGGGTGCTGAAGAGTATTACAACGCGATAAAAGATAAGGATCTAACAGCAATTGCTATTAAACAAATGAGAGAAAAGGAAGGAGCTCCCACTCTTCATAATATGGTTTTCAATCTAGATGATTCAGATAAGCCGTATGTGAATACAAGCGGTCGATATAGAGAAGTTAATACTCCTTCAATGATTTTTAGGGCTACTAAGAAGGGCGAGGTATCAATCAGAAAAGGAACAAAGAAACTGAGAATGACTTCAACAAAGAGGGCTCTTATTATAAACACTGCTCGAACTATACCTTTTGGATACAGAGGTCCTCTCGAACCTCTATGCTAACTTTTCCTATGTAATTAATATATATATCTATAATAATATATATATATATATATATATATATATATATATATTAATTATATATATATATATAATTATATATATATAGTATATATATATATATATATATATATTCTTATATATATTATAATATATATAATATATTATTGTAAATGTGTATTTTGTACAAATAAATG
>JABUQX010097019.1:32500-35546 GCA_015478945.1 Trachelipus rathkii
TATCCAACCATACTGAATCAACATACAAACAGCACCGTGGGAGGAAACATCTGTTACAAGAAAGATGGAAATAGTGTAGTTTGCCAAATTTGTAAACTCCAACCAATTTAATACGTGGTTACGCAAAAAACTAAGCACAGCACAGATCTGTTCTTTTCACGCAAGAATAAACAAGAAATATATTTTCCTGTGAAGGATATTTTTCATGTTGTATTGTGTAATTAGTTATTATTGGGCCAAGGCGAATGCCCAAAGGCAAGAGAGCGCAAAGGCGGGGAGCCCAATCAAGCTGGCTCTCTTTCTTAGACTCCTGGGACTTTTCAAATTCGCCCCGTTGGAACTTACAAGGACGCCCCTAGCGTCTTTTATCTAATATTTTTAACTGTAGGAGAACAACCGTTACAAACACAGCGTACATGATTATTATAGAAGGTTGAGCGTAGCCCCCCTCTATACAACGGTGATCCTGGATTGGGGGCCGCTTGAAGGAATCACGAGGCCCTTCCTTCCTTCATGATCATTTTGACACAGGAAATATAAAAAGAAAAATTTCCCCCCTTTTCTTTCGAATAACGAGTTACATCATTATAATCAACCATACTTCCCCAACTTCTACAATATACCATTATGAAAATAATTATACCTTCTTTGTGTACATGATTTAGTATTAGAGCATCTTCAATTTGTTTATTTCAAATAATTAATTTTTTTTGAAATCATATACTTTATCAGAGTATTCTACTCAAACTATTTTTTTTATTAATTATAATTACCATAACAACCAATTAAAATGATTTTACACTAATTTTTATAATTAATGAGAGTTTATTATAATCAATTCTCATTTCAATTTGTTTCAACTCTTCTTTTTTTTCTTTTCTTTTTTTTCTTTAACGGGTAAATTTCGTCCGTTGTTCCAACATCGCCAGCTTAGGCGGAACTTCCCTTCGCTACTCCTACTTTGCTGTTATAAAAATAATTGATTAATTCGATTTTCATTCTATTTTCGACTCAAATAACTGAAATTAATTTTTTCCTATAAAAACTAAATTTGATTAAAATTTTATAAATATATTCCTAACTTTCCGATATATTCATTAATAAGCAATTTAAAATTCTTATGTATTCTAATAATTTCTTTGTAAAAAAGGTCTGCTCTCAATGATTCACTTTCATCATCTCGCAGCCAACCTCTACCAGAACTTTGTAGTGCCCAATTTTTAATATTCTTTGAAGCTAATTGCTTGCTCTTACAAAACAATTTCCATTTACTTACTAAAATATTTTGTACAAGATTTAAGTAGTATTCGTATGATTATGACTTCACAAGCGAGAGATATCTATATAAACTGCTATTATTATGCTATTATTATTATTCATTATTATATTATATTATTATTATTATTATTATTATTATTATTATATTATTATGATTATTATATTATTTTTATTATTATTATTATTAGTAATTTATATTATTATTTATTATTATTATTATTATATTATTATTATATTATTATTATTATTATTATTATTATATATTATTATTATTATTTATTATTATTATTATTATTGTTATTACTTATATTATTATTATTATTATTTATTCATCATTATTATTGTTATTATTAGTATTATTATTCCATTATTATTCATTATTATTATTATTATTTATTAATTATTATTATTAATTATATTATTATTATTAATATTATTATTATTATTATTATTATTCATATTATTATTATTATTATTATTTATATTTCAATTATATTATTATACTATGTATTATTATTATTGATTATTATTATTATTATTATTTTATATTATTATTATTTATTATTATTATTATTATTCATTATTATTATCATATATATATATTATTATTATTTATACTTTTATTATTATATTATTGATTATTATTATTATTATTATTATTTATTATTATTATTATTATATATTATTATTATTATTATTATTATTATATTATTAATTATTATTATATTATTATATATATTTATTTTCAAATAATTGCACACTAATTTTAACGTAATTAACCAAACTTAATGGCTTGAACGCATTTTTTTTTTCTTTTTGTTTGTCCTTCTCGTCGTTTCTCTCCATGCTGAGGAAACACGAAATTCGATCTTCACGTTGAGTACTTCTTGCCTTTTCGGGGTAAAACTCTTTCCTTCCTTCGTGATTCTTGGCAAATTCTTGGCTGGGCTTGAGGACAGATGTTTGTTTACACTTTTTGGAGCTTGCTTTTTAGGCTTAAACATCTCGACTCTTCCTTGACTCTTATTCTAATTTTTGCTATTTTTCTTTTTTTGTTGAATATCACTATTTTTGGCATTTTCTTTTTTTAAGCATTTAGATTTTTCAAATTTATCTGCTCCACTTATTAAGGTTATATGACTTTAGTGACCGGTCACTCCTCGATCACCGGTTGTCGCCACTAAGCTTGACAATAGAATATTAAAAAAGTTTAACTGTTTTCTCTTTTTTAAATTAATTGCATAAAATAGGCTATAGACATCTTCGAAAAAATAATTACGACACACCAAGACACACGACACACCCCAGCCGCACGCCCGCGCCCCAAGTTTATTTTAGCACTCGGTATAATTTCACAGTTTGCTTTTTAAACAATCCAAAAATTCTAATGCCCGGATGTTATCATTTTTCTTCCATTTGTTTCTTCTCTCAAATTAGGTAAAGGAAGTATTGAAACAAAACCAGTAATGTCAAATTAGTAAAATTACAATTTTATTGGCTTCCTCTTTTTTTAACTTCTTTGATTACATGGCGTTACCCATAACAATTTCGTCTCCCACAATTTAAATTACAGCCAAAATCCTTGTTTTGCTTTTTCACAAAAAACTATTAAAAATTTAATGTCTGTATATAATTAGTTATTATGGCCAAGAGGGACGAAGAAGAAGCGCAAAGGCCCCTGCCCTATCAGGCTTCCCTCTTTATTATAGACATCCCGGGACATTTCAAATCACCCGCGTTGAACTTACAGGACGGGCCCCCCATCTTT
>JABUQX010097020.1:0-10000 GCA_015478945.1 Trachelipus rathkii
ATATGTTCAAATAAAGTCTTTTTGGATTTCTGCGTATCATGATTCCTTCTTTTTGGCTCTATCTTAAGAAGCTATTTTAACATTGTTCTGATTTATTCCATTTGAGAAGAAATCACGCAAATCAGAATTCAACATATTGTTTTAAGTTAGCAATTTGAGAAGAAATTATATTAGAATCACATTGCAAGTCATAAAGAGAAGAAAGAAAGACATCGTAAAAGCCATGAGAAAGAATTTTAAAGTCGTCTGCAAAACCAAGATGTCTGCCGCATTCGAGACGTAAGAAGAAAACGGGATGCCTACAACCAATGCAAAGGGATATTGGCGCTGTTACATTGGCATAGTCTCCTCCCTCTCCTTTATTTCGTTGCTTGAAGCATTGAAGAAACACAAGAAAAAAAAGAAGAAGGATTTGCAGTGCATTTTAAAATATGTGTTTAAGTAGTAAAGTTAAAAGTGAAAATTAAAGTTATTTAAAGTTCTTTTAAAAGTTAAATAAAAATAGTAAATAAAGAAAAATCTTTGGGTGCCATCGAACGCTGCTAAATTGCCAAGTGTCGCTTTTTTAAAATTAAAGGTGAAAAGTATATTTGCAATATAATAATAATTGCCACATATATCTCTTTCTAAGTAAAATAAAAATTAAAGTGTTTAATTATAAATATAAATGTTTATTGAAATAAAGTGAATACATATATGCGAATAAGCAATAAATAAAGTTAAATAAAAATTAAGGTAAAATGAGTTAGAATAGTGCCATTGAAGATGCAAATGCCAATACGCGTCAAATGACGCAAATGACGTCACAAAAAATTTAGAAACTTATTTAGAGAATGATAAAAAGTTTAAAGGTATTTTATAAAAATAATATGAAAAACTATGAGAATAACAAATAAAATGTGCCCTTATATGAGTTGTGAATAAAAAATAATAGGTAATAATATTTTTAGGGTGCAAAATAGAATTTAAATGAGAGGACCCAACAAAGGTTGCCACATTTTTGCTTTGCTCGCAAGCACAAGAAGTTTATACAAGACGAGAATCAAATCATATAAGAGGGAGTTGGCATATACTCGCTACACGAGCACTACGATGTCTTTTATGAAATCATTAATATCTTTTAAAAATTTGTAAAGTGCATTCTTTTTAAATCTATTTATAACTATTATAATCAGCTACAAAAATCAAAAGGGAAAAATTAATATTAACGAAATGGCTTTGATATTTTTTTATTTGCTTGCAAAAAAGCACAAGGTTTACGACGATACTCAAAAGTAAATATAAAGAGTGCCACATGTTCCTAAATATTGCAAATGTTTGTAATAAAGATCAAATAATTAAAGAGAAAGATACCGTAATCTTGTTTAATAAAAATAATAAGTAAATTTAATAAATTTAAATATTTAAATTTTATATTTTTTTTCCTATATTAAATAAGTTGTTATTCTTACATTTTATAATTTTTTTTTTTAAACTAAAAAAAAAAAAAATATTAAAATTTAAAGTTTATATATATTAAAGTTTTATAAGTTAGTAAAGTTTGTTAATGTTTAATTAGAAAAATAATAGTTAATATGAATATCAATAAAAGTTTTTTTTTAATAATTTTAAGCTTAATAAATTGTTGAATAAATATATACAAGTTTATAGATAAAAGAAATATTTGAATTCAAATCTGAAGATTAAATGACCTCTATATGTTCTCGATGATTTTTTATTTTAAACGAAAACTACATTATTAAAAGAGTAACTTAGATAAAAATTATCAAATCCAATAAAAAAAAAAAAATATTTGACAATTTTTTTTTTTATTTAAGTTTTTAAATATGGTTAAAATTTTTCTATAAATTATAGTTATATATATTAACATAATATAGCTTAAACCATCTAAAAAACTTAAAATTATGCTATCATGATGGTCGAAAATATAATTTACTGAATTATTACATGTCGCAAGTGGAGTTAAATATTTTTTTAACTTTGGGTAATGAAACTGAATTAAATATTTTTAATATTTTATTTGGGTGAAAATAAATAGATTTTAAAATGGATAATATAATTAATGAAATTCATAGTTCTTCTTATATCGAAAAAATAAGAATATGTATAAAAGATATTAAATTTGATGTCTTTAATAATATAAATAATAATAATAATATAGGTAAAATCGAAAAAAGACTAAAAAAGATTAAAAACTATTTTTATTACTTCTCAGTTTATTGCAATTTAAAAACAATAGGAGTAAATAATAAATATGTAGAGTTGGAAGTACAAAGGATATTAGACAGCCTTTTAATAGAAATAAGAGAAGCTAAAAGGTTAGTTGATAAAAAACAACAATTCATTTATGAAAAAGAATGTAGAGAATTATTGAACAATAATAAAAATAATGTTGACATACAATCACTTGAAAACATGGAAGCAAAAGGCATACTTTCTAAAAATAATTTTTCGACGGATATCATTAGTAATACGAATTCCAAAGAGGAATTCATAAAGGTGAATTCACAAAAGGTGAATTCACAAAAGCCGCTTGAAAAAATTATAAAGGAAGAAATAGTAGAAGTGGAAATCAAAGGTCATATTGAAGCGATTCAAACAAACAAAGAAGTTTCTAAAAATGGGTCAAATTTAAGAAATTTGAGAAATAAGGACCTATTAATGAAGTAAAAGATTTGAATACGCAATATATACTTTTGAAAAAATTGAGTAACACTTCAGCTATTAAAACAAAAATTGAGGTAGAAGATATGAAAATGAAGATTTCTAAAAATGATGTTTTGGTAACAAGCATCCTTAGAAGTACGGATTCTATTAAAGTAAGAAAAGAAATGCGGTAACAATAATATGCGGAATTTTTTAAAAGTTAATTTGCTAAAGCTTTTTGCAAAAAATCATTTTAAAGAACGATAAAGAATCATATCAAAACTTCTAAGAGTTAAACACTAGGTTAATGAATCTTCCAAGTTCAAAAGTTCTAAAAATGAAAATGAGTTTGAAGATATAAAGATAAGAGTTTAAAAAAACATATAGCATTTAAGACAAAACCCTGAAGTGTAGCAAAACAAAGTAAGACAAAACCTAAGTTGTTTTTTAAACAAAAAAAGACAAAGTATTACAAGCAAAGAGAATCAATATTTAAGAAGTTATAACAAACTTTGCTGAACTACAAGTTAATAAACAAGGAAGAAAAAGTACATTTCATAAAAAGAAAGACTTTTTCAAAATACGTGTTAAAGTTTGTAAAAGAAAAATGAATGATTGAAAACATTTTTGTTTTCGAAAAGTCAGAAAGAATAAAATAACATTTATTCTTATAACCCAGAAAAAGTTGTATATAGGATTTAAATATGTTTTAAATATGCATTCACGAAAGAGATTGAAATTTGATTTGATATTTTAGTTAAGTAAAAGGAAAAAGAAATGTTCATATTTCTTCTTTTATTATAAATTTTTTTTTTAATTTGGAAAGGGTTAAATAAATTAATAAAGTTTCCGAAAACGGGGAATGTTAATTGTTTATTTAACATTAGAATTTCCTGCAATAGAAAGTTGCAAGATTTAGTAAGCAAAAACACGCATGCGTGAAACTGAGATATAAGTCATATAACCTTAAGAAAATTCTCTCGGCACTTGCAATGTGTGGAGAATAACATGAAGAAGTGTTTATAAAATGAAGCTTACAAACAAAGATGATTTTACTATTTGATAGAGTCATTAAAAGCCCAATAAATCAGGTAAAAAAACTATTTTATGTTATATGATTTGCTAATAAATGTATTTCGATTTATGACTGGAAAAATCTATTGTAAAATTACTGACGATCTATTATATAGTTTGTTTCAATTTATAATATATTTGTTTTATATTTTAGTCATTTTTTTGTATATATCATTTTTTACATTATTGCTTTTTGTCGTTTTAATTACAGAACCAGAAGTTCATTTATGGCAATATGTTCAAATAAAGTCTTTTTGGATTTCTGCGTATCATGATTCCTTCTTTTTGGCTCTATCTTAAGAAGCTATTTTAACACATATATATATATAATATATATAATATATATATAATATATTATATATATAATATATATATTATATATATATATTATATATAATATACAATATATAATATAATCACAGAAGATTTTATTCTTCGTCAGCGGGATTCGAACTTGGACTCCGCGTTGCTGAGTTAACCGTAACCGGTGCTCTAAACACTAGGCCATCCACGTCCCCAAAAGAACGCTTCAAACGTAGTTTTAAGACTCGGCTTATCTCATCCCATAAATGCTGAGTACTCAAAGGCCTGGCATTAAATGAATGAGTCTCAGGAGATTTTACTCTCCAACAGCGGGGATTCGAACACTGGACTCCGCGTGTGAGTTAACAGTAACCGGATGCTTTAACCACTAGGCCATCCACGTCCCAGAAAAGAACGCTTCAAACGTAGTTTTTATAGCACCCGGTTTTATATATATATTGTATATTATATATATATAATATATATATATATATATATATATATATTATATATATAATTATATATAATATAGTATATATAACGGGGATAGAAGTATCCGGTATCAGTTTTAAAAAAAATGTGGGTACGTTTGTTAAAATCGGTATTGGAACTAAAAATTTCAGTATAGTAAACTATATATATACTATACCAATCATACCACCTTCTCTCTCCAAGACTGTAGGTAAAGTGCGTAATATGCACCAGAAACAGAAAAGTAGTAAGAAGAAATAGACACAAGTCAAAAAGAAACCCCATCCTTACCGCCACCTTATCCTTTAATATATATTATTATATATATAGTATATATTATATATATATATATGATATATATATATATATATACTATATATATATATATATATAATATATATATATATATATATATATATATATATATATATATATATATATATATATATATATAAAGTTAATAAGAGAAATTAATTAAAATACCTTTATGTGCTGAGGGCTTGACTGCTTCCCAATCATTTCAGGTTTTATGACATCATTGTTGACCTGCTCTTCATCTAACATGAATTCCTTCTTTATTTCTCTCAACTCTGACTTTATCGATATCATCTCATCTAAATCTTCAATTTTAACTCTATATGGTGAAGCAAAGTTTGTTCTGCTGTCAGGAAAGATCTGAAAAAAAATAAATAAAAATAAAAGGATAGGATACAATTAAAATAAGTGATGCACCATAGTGAGATGTGGGTCGAAATCTCCTGCCTGATGAACCTCTTCCTTTACATAGAATTTTCTGTTAATATTTAGAGATGTACCGATAGTATTGGTATCGGCCATTTTTTTAGGTATCAGTATTTGTTAACATGGCCGATATTTCTTACTTTTTGTGTGAAGAATTGAGAAACTTTTAGATTCAATAACACTATGTAACGCAAAAAAAAAAAATTTAATTTCTTTATTGAATCTTATATAGGTTTTGACGGTAAACAAAGAAATGACTTTTATTTTTTTCTATCATCGATACTTTGAGAGTTATTGTAATATTTAAGTTTTGGCATTTTTAAGGTATGTTAATGAGTTTAGGTACTAATTAAGCCAACTATTTTTTTATTTGAAGGTTTACATTTACGAACAGAAACTTAAAAAAAAGACTTTTTACTTGATAAGATACATGCTAATATCCACAAGATATAAGTCAATGCTTTAATATGCCAATAACATGCTTACTTTTCATTTAAAAGTTCTTTGTGGATCGTGCTTTTCTCCTGTGAATCAATTTGGTTTCTCTTGTCAAAAACCACATATAATCACCCTCATGGCACTATCCAACATCCTGGTATCGCCTTTCCATTGCCTGAATATCCTGGTGAAATCTTTCGCCATGTTCTTCACTTACATTCCCTAAATTCTCTCGAAAAAAGTCCAAAGGCGAGTGTAAATAACGCACCTCTAATGACATACGGCACCCATTTTTTTATAACAATCAATGACATTTTCTTTATTAAGGTGCATAATTTGGATTTTACAATTTCCAAAAAAAAACTCCATTATTTCGGAATGCACACCAAGTCATCATTTTCAATTATGCTCATCTTTTCCTTCAATTTCAAGTATTTAAGCATGTTTCAATGAGCTCATCATCTTCCAGAAAAGAAAAGAGAAAACCTGCTATATATATATAATAAAAATTATATATATTATATTATATATTATATATATATATAATATATATATATATAATATTTATATATATATATATATTATAGTATATATATATATATATATATATATAAATATATTATATATATATATATATATATTATATTATATATATTAAGTAGCTGCTACATATATTTGTAGAAACATACGTTTCTTCTGTCATGGACTTGTCATAAAACATTTTACTTACAGAAGGGGTAAGTGGAGGTAATAAGGTAGTTTTTCAATCTATAGGAACGGGATCTGGATGCAGGAAATCTGTGTATGAAGAGATTGCTCTTTTACCTTTTCATATTTTGCAATATCACATGCAGAAGTAGCAGTCATCATTGTGATTCGTTGGCTCTTGCCATATTCTGGGAATAGCCAAAGGCATTGCTTTTCTTGTTCCTCTTAGCCATCCTTCTGATTTGTTTCACAACTTCCAATATATAATGAAGTCATGCTTATCTAGTCACCAATAGGATACTAAGTAGACCTATAATCGCATTATCCAATACTGGTTCCCTTCAGCAATTTTGGTGGAAAATGTGCTTAGAACTAACAATAATATCCACAAACATAACAAAATAAATCTGCCAACGTTTTACACTGTCTACTTGCAATTTTATAATGTTTATTAATATATCACTACAATTTTCTGAAATTATTAATAGATTTAAGTTGGTACCTCCCCTTAAAATTATATCATTGCAGCTTAGAATGCAGTTAAACAAATCGGTGTAATATATGATATATATATATTATATATATATATAATATTATATATAATATATATATATTATATATTATATAATATATATATATAATAATATAATATATATATCATATATATATATATATATATATATACTATATATATTTATATATATATTATATAATATTAATATAATATATATATATATATTAATATATAATCAGTTCTTAAGCATGCCAACTGACTTTTACTCAGCGTGATGCCTGGTAACGACCATAAAATGAGAAGATGCCAATAATTACTTTATGACGTCATAACAAAAACGTCGATGCTAGAGAAAATTAAAAACATATTTGGGAATCAGCATATAAAAACTGTCCAAAGAATTAACAAAACTCAGGAAATAAAATATATATTTTTTTTTTGTTCATTCTTGTAAACTTAGTGTCATTGTGTTGACGGTTTCCGCAAAAGGGACATTCCTTAAGCTTAGCTAAACCCACAAGTAATGGGTGCTACAGTGATACCACTTCTAGACATGCATTTAAATAGCAATATACCGAGGCAGCTTGCTCGCGTGATAACAAAGATTCACAGAAATGGAACCGCCTTTTCCAGCAACTCTTGGCACAGAACTGATAGGATGACGATGTAGTTTTCTCAGCAAATAAACCTCTAAAGATGAAGGGATTTGGATATGTAGACTTTGATAAGTTCATGGCCATGGCCAAAATTGCATTGACATCTTATTCACCTTCAAAGGAATCAGACCAAGGAACCTCATCGAAAAAACTGAAGAGCAGTCATCAAGGAGCAAAGATATATGCAAATTTGCAATCTGTGAAAGAGGAGATGAGGCTCTACTAAAACATGGAGATGCTGTATAGAAGAGAATCCTTTCATGTGGTGCATGAAAAATGGGCCAAGGTTATCATTATATAGTGCTTGTTGGATCAAGGGTATTTATCAGCCCTCCTCATCAGTCGAGATGCGAGCGTATTTCTATCTGTCGTGGGAATGTAAACACCCACAAAATGGACAGGCTCTCGCCAGATATTAGTGAAAGATTAATGTTTTTGCATCACAATTGAGAATTTTTGAATTTGAGTAATTTTTATATCTATCTTTATCTTAAGGGAGTATATTATTATTATGTCATGTTGATAATAGCCTTTTTTTTTATTTTGTCTTTTCAGCTGATTATTGATGATTTTTCTTATTAATTATTTATTTTTTTTATATTGTAGCTAGTTAAAGAATCTTTAGTAAATTGCAATCATGTTAAACACAAAAGGTTAGTAGCAAACTTTGTTAATACTTACTAGAAAATGGAAATGGAATATTTTTTGAATAAACACAAACAAAAAATTTATTAATATTATATTTGCATTTAGTTATTCCTAAAGATACTATTTTATTTATAAAATAAATTTTTTTTCACAACAATATGAATAAATGACTAAGTTTGTATTTATTATATTAATTAAGTATTAGTATCAGTATCAGCACCTAAAAAATTAGAGTATCGGTATCAGTACATCTCTATTAGTATATTCATTATTAATATGTAATTAAATTAAAATTAGTAAAATTTAGATTTGTAATTTTTGTAGGCAATTAAAACTTTTAGTATATTATAAAAGTAAAAATAATAACATGTTTTATTCTTTACTCATTAAGGTAAATTAAAAAAGTTTAGATACTTGAAATTACTCTATATAAATAAACGTAGTAAACACCAATTTGAAAAATATACACATATAAGAACTATGCATTAGTGTAGAATCGTGTTTGAGTGGCATTTACATATTGTATGTTAAAAGATCTTTTTAACAACTTATTTAAAATTTACATATATGGTATTAACATATCAGACAAACATTCTCTGTCAATTTTAAATATACCATGACTGAAGAGACGGAAATTGAAAAGCGCTAAGGGCAAAGCCAAAGGCTTGCCAAATAACAATATCTAGCTTAGTCGAAGTCAGATATTATGTGCATCACTATTACGTAATCAAATAAAAGAATATTAAAGATAAACTAAGGGAAGCAATTCAGTTTGAAGATTTAAAAACAAACCATCAAAAAGAAGCCAATTCTAAACCAGTAAAAAGATGGAGTTCAGTTAGGAATGGGAGTCTGGACTCTATTGCAAATATAATTAGGGAAAAAAAAATTGGACAATAAAAATGAGAAAAGGAAATCAAATGGAGGCCACATAGAGGGAGGAAAATATCCAGGAAATACAAAATGGTAGTAATCTTAATTTTATCACAGGTCTTGTAAGACGGATTACTAAACAGAGTATTCTGAAAACATTAATCTGTTTGGGACAATTTCTAAAATCCTTAACTAGTATAATTTCTTATTTTTATCTGATGAATAACACAAACAAAAGAAATTTAGTGTATTATTATTATTATTATTATTATTATTATTATTATTACTTTTATGCTTATGGAAAGAAATAGTAGTAGTAGTTATGATTATTATGAGCGACTTGTGGCATAGAACTTTGGTGGATTTTGTCTGTGTGAGTACTACAATACTAATGGTAAAATTTAAGTTAGAGAATGTTAAGTGTGTTTTTACATATGGTCCATCTGAGGGTGATGCTGAGGAGAGTGGGACTTTCTGGGGCAATCTGAATGATGTTTGGACAAGGTGGGGGGGGGGCGTCAAAATAATTGTGTTGGATGACTTGAATGGTTGGATTGGTGACCAAAAAGAGGAATGATAAAAGTGCCTTTGGGGTTAAAGGAGAAAAGAATGGCAGAAACGTGATTGATTCTTTTGAGGAGGGTGGTATGTGTGTGTTTAAATAATACATTTTTTGAACAAGATTATCCATAAGTATACAAGAGTTGGTGCAGGTAGAGTGGTGTCGAAGTGAAGAGTATGCTTGATTTTGTGTTGGTGAAGAAGGACATGTTGAAGTATGTGATGGATGTTAAATCAGCGAGGGGTTGGGGATGAGGATATCAGAACATTATGTTCCCTTAAGTAAATTTGTTAGAAAAAAAGGAAAAAAATGGAGATAATTATTAGTAAGTTAAATGAATAAGGTTATAAGGAAAAATATGTGAGA
>JABUQX010097020.1:15000-46156 GCA_015478945.1 Trachelipus rathkii
AGTGTCTTGTTGAGGAGAGTCATTTTTGGGTAAAGTAGTGTCAACTTTTTGTAACTCTGGAGTTAAGTTGTCAATAGGAATTTCTAATGGGTAAAAATCATATAAACATATCTTTTGGACTGATGTCCCTGTATTGTCCCTTATATGTCCCTTCCAAAAACATTTTGGAAGCTTACTTGACTCATTAAGCAAACACAATTCCCCAATTTTAGGTGTTTTAGTAATTAGTTTGTGCTGATTTTTCTCTCTTTCTCGTAAGCTCAATAGATATTCATCTCTCCATTTATTTTTTATTACCTTTAATTGATGGGATAAAGTTTTAAAGTTTTTTACAATAAACTTTTGATCATTAGGAATATAATCAGGATCAACAATTTCCCCTGCATCAATAGAAGAAACTCAGACCTCAGGAGTGGTTAAAAAGTTATATTTTACAATATCCTGACCAAAAATTAATTTAAAAGGGAGGTATAATTACACTTCATAAGAAGGGTCTTTTTTTAGAACTGACATAAGTTAATGGATAGGCATTAATTGTATGCATTATTTCTTTTACTATAGTGGAGAAATTACCTACTGAAATAGATCTACCCTTAAGGGAGGTATACAAAGATCTTTTTATTAGCCCTACAATCCTCTCTGCTATTCCTAGAGTTCTAGGGGAATAGCTAGCAGTGAATTACCAAGTTATACCATTTTCTTGCAAATAATTTTGCACTTCAGAATTATGAAACCAGTTACTCAAGTAACAAATAGCCTTTTTAAAAGTAGACTGGTTATCAGAGATTATTTTTTTTGGTTGAGAATAGGTAAGGGAAAGATGGTAAAGTTCCCTTAAAAATGTCTCTGTAGTCAGATCATAAACCACATAAAGACTGGTAAATCTAGTATTACAACAAGTGAATAAAAATATATAAGATTTAATTTTATTATTTTTATCATCTGGGTCTTTTAATAAAATTGGCCCAGCATAATCAATAGCAGTTGTTTGAAATGGATGTTCATAGTCACACTTTTCTTTTATGAGGGGACCAACTGTGGGTACCTAAAATGCTTTAACAAAATACCTTTTACATGAAATACATTTTTTCAATACAGTACACTTTTTACATAGGACCTTATTTGATGTATCCAGAATTAAGTTACAAGTAGCAGATAAATATAATATAGCTTTATAATGAGTTTCAATTATTATTAATTTAGTAAAATGACATTTCTGCAGCATTATAAGGTATAGTTCCAGTATACCTGTACTTTCCTATTGTACAAATGATATTATTATTATCCATAAATAATTTCAGATCCTTTTGAAGATTGGCTAGTAACCAGTCTTCAATAGGTCTACCTTGATTTAAATTGATTAAATTTGTCAATTCTTGGGAAAAGCATTTCTTTTGGAAATACTTTATCCAAAATTCAGTTGCAACTTTATTATACCAGTTATTTGAATTTATTTTTTCTACATGTTGATCAATAGAAAGGTTAGGTTGAGGATTATATTTATTAGTTTTAAAATATTTTAGGTTATGAATAAACCTGATTACATAACCTGTTATTCTAAGGACTTTATTCCTATTTGAGAATCATTCAATGTTAAATAACGGTTCAGTATGACTTTCTACTTGGGGTTCTGGTAAATCATTATTGGTTTGAAGTAAAGAATTTATGCTAAGTTTTGAATTGAAGTTTACAAGAATTGTATAAGGAAGGGACTTTGGATCTTTAAGAAATGAAGGACCAGTTAAATAAAATTGCCTATACTTTAAAAATTTCTTGGTGGTAAGATTTCTGGTTAGCAAATTAGCAGGGTTATTTACACCTGATACAAATCTTAAACTTATATCAAAGGGAAAAGAACAGCAACTAGTTTGAATTTCTTGAACTCTATTGCTAACAAATACAGATTTAATTTTTAAGTCCTTTTGATTTAACCAGTTTGCACAAACCAAAGAGTCAGTCCAAATATTAGCTCTAAAAAACAAATCATTTTTATTATAGGTTTAATTAAATATTTGATGACATTTACGTCCAAACAGATGGCTAACACAACAAGTTGACAAATTGAATAATTTTTACCCTTTGGACTAATTCTCGACTTGGCATATATAAATTTAGAATTTTGATTATTAACAAGGTAACATATGGCACTATGCCATACCCAACCTTACTAACATCACAAAATACATGCACATTTAATATCTGACTCAATTGATGTCATTCTGGGAAATGTTAAGTTTTCAACCTTAGAAAAATCTTTACAGATCATTTTCCACTCTTTTTTTAATTTTGGGGAGATTTCTTCATTCCATGAGGCATTTTCACATACCAGATTTTGCATTAAGAGCTTAAGTTTAAAAGTTGAGGGAGCAATAAGGCCAATGGGATCAAAAATATTTTGTATAGCACTCAAAATCTCCCTTCTAGTTTTACACTTGTTATCTAAGTCACATTCCTTTAAAGATATTAAATCCTCTTTCCTATTCCACCAGTAACCTAGAAGTTTAGTGAAAAGAGGATCCTCAGATGAGAGCAAACCTGATTTTTTAAACATTAACTCTGCTTCAGGACTGCTTGAAACTCATTCATAAAGGTGAAAACCATAGGGCTCTAGATAATTAATTGCAGCTTCAAAATGTGACTTTATGATCTCAAATTCTTTATTATTTATCATTAGGTTATCCATATATAACCGATTGGAAAAATAGTCTCCCAATTCGGATTGTTTTGACTCCAAAATTGATTTAACTGACTCTTGCAAAAGAAATGGACTGGTTTTATTGCCAAATGTTACCTTATTATACCTATGACACATTAAATTATTTTTAGTTAAAGGTTTTGATAAGCTCCTAATCCATAATAGTTTATGAGCATTTTTATTATCTTCCTTAGAAAGATTTAACATTAAAAAAGCTTTTTCTATGTCAGCAATGGTTAAGTACTTACCATGTCTTATAAGTATAAATAACCTAGCAAGATGTAGTAACAAGGATGGACAGTTATCAACTAAATCATTTAAAGCCTTATCATCATCATATTTTTTACCAGATGGATCCACCACTATTCTAATTTTAGTAGTATGAACATTATTTCTAATTACAGCAAAGTGATGAAGAAAATAGTCTTTTTTATGATCTATTTTATCAATAGGAGTCTCATAAAGGATACCTTCATTTAAATGTAAATCAAAAATATTCTGATATTTATTTAATAAATGATTACTTTTTAATTTTCTAATAAGAGAATTAAGCCTGCCATAAGCATAATCAAAATTAGGAGTTAGATCATTTATATTATGATTAGGTTTCCATGGAATCTCTACTGATATACTTTCTTTACTTAGCTGAATATTATCCTTAAAATTTTTTATTATTCTTTGTTCATTAGTGGTAAATCTTTCATCTTTAAATAATCCCAAATTTTCCAGACTGCTGAAATGACTTATATTTTCAGCTAGATTTTCATCATTTTCACTGATAGTAGCTACACAACTCTGTAATTAAATTTAAGGCTGTCTCATATTTGAAATGATAATCTGAGGGAATACCTTGAAAAATGACGCCATACCTAGTGTGAAGCCATAGTATTTTTAATTTCAATAATTTCTAAATTTAGTTATTTAATACTAGGGGCTCCTAAAATTACTTTAAAATCAGTTACTACTTCAGAATCATAATTCTCTGCTAATTTAAAGCCATCAAGTTCAAGGGAAGTAACTAGTTTTGACACTTCTTTAATTTTAAATTTTACTGGGATGTTATCAACAACTAGGGCTTCAATGGGATATTCAATATTTTTAATAAAAAATTTTGCAACTTCAAAACATGGCTTTGAAGATTGAGCATTAAAACCACTAATTGTTAAAGTTTCCTCAATGACCTTGGTGGAAATACCTAGAAATAATACCTAGAAGTAATATTACACCCCTGACTAGTTTTATTATTACCTTTACCATTATCTTTTACTTTAAGATCTTTAATTTTACCTTTACCTTCTGAAAGTTGTTTTAAGCAAAGAAAATATAAATGATTTCTTTTACCACAATTTTTACAAGGATCAATAGATATTGTACAACTGTTTTCATCATGATTTTTACCTGTACATTTTTAACAAAACCCTAATTCTTTTATACATTCCCATTTTTCTTTATTGGTAGCATATTTGGAACACCTGAAAATAGTATGACCACTTTGAGAACATAATTTACATGTCATTATGGTAGAAGCTGTAACGACTGAAGTTTTAGATTTTACACCTCCATAAAAATTTTTACCTGAACCTGCATCATTCTCTGATTGAGATTTTAATTTTAAATTCTTATTATTTACAGATTCATTTTTTACTGAAAGAGCGTTAAAATTTAAAGGTTTTGATTTAACACCTTGATTGTTTAATGTTTTAGTAGCCTTAGTTACGGCACTTTGAAAATCATCAAAGGACTGATATAACTTATATCCACATGTATGTAAATACTTTCTTAATTCTATATCTAAAGCATTATAATAGATATATAATTGAATATCGTCAATAGTTAGTTGATTATTTTTAAACAGATTGACATTGGAACTCATATTAGCTTAAAAATCATTTAAACTATTAAGATCTTTAGAATCATTTTTACAAGTTAATAACTTTTTGATTAATGAAAATTTAAATTGATCTGGAGAAGCATAGAGATCTTCTAATTACTCCCAAGCCTCATCATAGGCTGTATCTGGTTCTTGAATACAATTTATTTGGACAGATGGATTACCTTTTAAGTGACGGTTTTAAATAAGCAAATTTTTCTTGATTTGACAATCTTAAATTATCTTAAATGTTAGCAAAAGATACCTTAAAATTTTTAAATTGAGAGGCATCACCTTCAAATGCTCCCTACCTAATTTCTGCTATTTTAACCTTGGATTTATGAGCTGTATTTAAAACAGAAGTATTTTGAGAAACATTTGTACTCAATAATTGAATATATTTATTAATGGTAGTATAATAATACTCATTATTAGATTCTAAAGTCTCAAGTCTTTCAGTCGTAAATTCTTTACAGGCAACAAAAGAATCTGTGATACTCTTATTAAGGGATTCAAGATCATTTATTAATTTTTTTCAATGTTAAGCAATTATTTATTTTATCCTCATTGGATAAAGTATTAATGGCTGGAGCTAATTTATTTAATGTTTTGGTAACAGCGGACCTTTTACCACCCCGCCTTCTTGTTAGTTTAATTACATTTTGTAATTTTTCAGAAGGGCCAGAGGATTCGGCAAACCCTTTTATGTCTGAACTATTTATGTCTAAATGCTTCATTTTCACACTTGTGAAAGTAACTTAAGCCTATAATTCATAGGCCTTAAAATATGAACCTTAAGCATACAAAAAAAAAAAATCCTTAATACTAAAAATATATACTAGTGATGGGACGATTAATCGTCATCATCATCGGCAAAATTGGCATATTTTTCTCAATCATTATTGTCAATTTTTGCCTTTTATTTTGTTGATTAATTGAACAAATATTAAGAATTTTGGATAATATTAAAACTCAATAATAATAATAATAATAATAATCTTCCCATTTTGCTGATGATATGTATGACATTCCAGTGCCTAATGGTTCTGTTCTGCATTCATATCCACACTCATCCTCCAGACAGCATCTTAAAGACACTACCTTTTATCCACATATCATATACAAATACTTATATCCACACCCCTCTTCTAGACAAAATCTTATAGACATCCCTATCCCTTATATCCCTATGTGTGGGGAGAAGAAATTGCCCACATCGTATGTCCTGCGTGTCGTAGAAGGCGACTAAGGGACGGTGGTAGTTAGTTTGGCTGCCCACTACCACTTATCTTTTGCCAGGAATGCTAATGCATGCCTCAAAGAAGGTCATGATCGTCATAAGCGGCCTTCCATCTTTCGGCAAAAATGTATGAATTGTATGGGTACATGGAATGTCAGAGGAATAAATGTTGAGGAGATAGGTCATGGATGTATTTAGAAAGGGCAAATTTGATTCGCTCGCTGTGACTGAAACAAAGATGAAAGGAAACTGTGAAAATGACTGGTGTGGTGTGAAATGTGTTTGTGTAAGTGTGGAAAGGAATGAGAAGGGGATAGAAGGATTTGCAATTCTGATGAGTGACTTGTGGTAGAGAGCTATGGTAGATTTTGTGTGTGTGAGAACTAGAATTCTACAGGTTAAATTTAAGTTTTGAAAAGGTCAAAATTTGTGTGGTTGCGACATATGTTCCATCTGAGGGTGTAATGTTGAAGAGAGTGCGATTTTCTGGGATAATTTGAATGATGTTTTGGATGGGGTGAGTAGGAGATTCAGTTCATTTGTCACATATCTGCCCACCCAAGGATATTTTTTTTGCAGTCGTCACCACCACTCACAGGCAAAGCTCTATTTAAGGGGGGTGTAGTACACTCAAAAGTTCACCCTCTAGCGCAAATTATGCATAGGAGTACAGATGCAGGCTTTAAAGTGAGGAGATTAAATTCAGCAGGAAATACAGAAGACGGAAAAGAATTCCACAGAACAGAGGTAGTGGGAAAGAAGGAAGCACCACAGCGAACTAGCCTGGAGTTACCAATGTCAACACAAAACTCTTGCGAAGATACAGCACCCCTTGTGCTACAAGGGCGTCGTAAAGATGGTGGTACGCGAGTGATAAGTTCCCTCAAGCACCTGCCGCTGCGGTACCTATAGGATAGAGATAAAGCACTGACATCATGCCGTAAAGATAGTGGGTCAAGTGAACTGGAAAGTACTCAACACTGTTCAAAATCCGTGTGAAACCAGAGCCCCCCCTCCCCAGATATGAGAGCAGTACTTCATACATGGGCGGATGAGACCCTTGTATAGCTGGAGCAACTGAGAAGAGGAAAAAAAGTCTTGCAGTCTAAACAGAACTTCCAGTTTCTTTGAGGCCGCCCTAGCAACCGTTGTGATGCAAGGTTTCCAAGAAATTTTTTTTGTTTATGTTAAGACCAAGGATGTTTATATTGTCAACAGGAGAGACGAGAGAACCGTCGAAAGAGATGGGAAAGTTAGAAGGTGTTTTGGAGAAGGAGATTTGTAGAATTTTGGTTTTTAAAGAATTGAATTTCACAAGGTTGAGACAACCTCATCCGGAAATTCTATCCAGATCAGCGAGAATAGAATCGGAAAGATTAAAATGAGAGGCAATTCTATTAGTAAAAGAGGGAGCAGAATTGATATGAGTTGAAGAATGAAGGGTCGAGTCAACAGCATATGAGTGGATAGAGTTAGAGGTGCAAGTGATAAGATCATTAATGAAAAGTAGGAATAAAGTAGGAGATAAGACAGAACCCTGAGGAACATCACTATCGACAGAAAAAGAAGTCGCCCCATTAACAACAGCCGACATTGAGGGATCTGAAAGAAAGCTAGACATAAGTAAACAAAGAGAAGGAGGAAACCCAAAGGAGGGGAGCTTGGAGAGCAGTGACTCATGCCATACTCTGTCAAATGCTTTGTATATGTCAAGCGACACAAGTCTCCCTGTAGTTCCTAAGAGCAAAAAAACAAATTGGTTAGAAGGAAAGTATATCGCCAGTTGACCTCCAGCGCTGAAAGCCGTACTGGCAATCAGAATGAGTTTCCAGAAGATCTAAGAAGTGAGAGTTGAAAAGGTTTCAAAGATCTTAGACAGAATACAAGTGAGAGCTATAGGGCGATAGTTAGAATTATCAGAGAGGCTTCCTTTTTAGGGAATAGGTTGGACATGTGCGAGCTTCCAACACTGAGGGGAAGTGCTAGTATTGAGACATGAGAGTATAGTTAAACGAGGGGCGGGGATACACGGAAGCACACTTCCTCAAAACTCAGGGAGGAATGCCATCCGGGCCACCCGCCTTCATAACGTTCATAGATTTCAGGGGCCCATGCACCCGATCAAATGTAATCACAGGCAAAGGCATAGGACACCTGAGAAGAGGAGTAGGAAGAGGAATGCCAGAATCATCCAGGGTTGAGTTAGAGGATAATAGGAGGCCAAAGAGATTGGCCTTTTCAATTGTAGAATTAGCAACAGAATCATCAGATTGAATAAGAGGAGGAAAGGCAGATTTACAGAAGTTGCTGGAGATGTTTTTGGCAAGAGGCCAGAAAGATTTGTCAGTAGGAGAACCAAGAAGGTTAGCGCACTTTCATTTGATGAAAGCCCGCTTTGCTCGTGGAAGAGTATCCCTACAACGATTTCTAGCTGAATGAAATTTAGCGAGAGTGATATTAGAAAAAGAATTTTTCCTCCCTGATATGCACAGTCTCTAGCCTGAATGGCCAGAGAACAAGCACACGATCGAAGGAATGAAGAAGGAATGAACCTGCCCATATCATCAATGATTACAGCTCCCTACTTATCTTTTAAATCTATATACATCCATTATTATTCCATACTGAGGTAGCCAATTTATCATCATCTGCAAACTTCAAAACCTTACATTTAAGTCCCTGGTTAAATATTTTATACATATATATGAGGAACAGCCACTTGACCTAAGAAATCGTTATGGACCACAAACATGTCTCCTCATTTCCATTAATAAATACTTTTCATTTTCATTGCTTAACTATTATTATTATTATTATTATTATTATTATTATTATTATTATAAAAACTTCCTTTTAACGTGCTTTATCCCATTTTCAGAGCTTAACACGGGGGACTACAGGAAATTGAACTTTAAGGTCAGCTATCCCAAACCAGTGCCACCAATATGTTCGCAGTAAAGTTTTAATTCTTGCCCCCAGGAAGATAAAACTCTAACTGCTACACAGAGGATTGAACCAGTGTCCTCTCGCATGAGTCGGCGAGTTAACTTCCTATGCCATGAGGCGTTATAATTATTATTAAGAGACTTAATAATAATTATAGGGCCTTGATTTTAAAAAAATCCAAAAAGTGCATTGGGGAGAGTCGGGAGACCAAGTTATGCCTAAGGTGGTCCGAGTCACCCCGCCCGACGATATATAAAAAAGGGGTAATTGTTACCCAGAGGGTTGTCACCTCCGATTTTTATGAAAATCACAGGATATACTCTAAAAAAATAATAATGAAGAATAATGAAAACAATGTCGCTTCTTAGTTAAAATCTTTCTTCCTTCTCAAAGTTGTTAAAACCCATAGACTTCTTTTCAATATTGATCAATCCAGGTTAGGTTTCATTTCCCCTCTAAGTCAGGTTATGATAAGTTTTGTTATACACAGAGAAAATCTATGTAGAATTAACAAATCTTATCATAACCTGAACTAGGATGACCCTAAAACGAGCACGAGGCCCACTTATTTTTATTATAAGAAAGTCTAAGGGAAAATTTTTAACTTTCAGAGGCTGTAACTTTTTTTTCCTAAAGAGACTGCCGATTTTCGTTTTCACTATTCTTCATTATTATTTTTTTAGAGTATATCCTTTGATTTTCAAAAAAATTTTTTTTTTTTTTTTTTTTTTATTAAAAAATCCTATGGTTTTTTTACAACTTTGAGAGGTTGTAACTTTTTTTCCTAAGGAGAGCGACGATTTTCGTTTTCACTATTCTTTATTATTATTTTTTTAGAGTATATCCTGTGATTTTCATAAAAATCGGGGGTGACAACCCTCTGGGTAACAATTACCAAAAAGGGAGTTCACCTTAATGTAAGTTAGGAACTCTAATTAGACTACATTTTATATACAAACCATCCGATTTTAACCAGTATGGGAAGTCCACAAAGTCTATTAGGTTAGGCCTACGACCCAGTACTTAAGCTCCAAAATTTTATTAAAGTTTACTTAAATATCTAAATTTATATATAGGGTAAGCAAGCCACTCTTCGGCACTTTAAGCAACTAGCTCTCTTAAATAACATGTTTTCCAAATTCTAATTATTAATTTTCGATGAAAATTGACACAGTGTATTGAGAAAAGGCTAGTAAAAGAAACTAGTACAGCGCCAGTTATAAACGGTGGCCAACTTCAGAACTATAATAACTTTGTTGCTAACATCATGAATTGACCACTGATCGGCACAAATTTTTAGTGATCGGCCCCATAAATTTTAGTGTTCGTCCCCGTTTTTCTCTATCTGCTTATTATGTTAAGGATATTAAATAAGCATGCTAAATTTAAAGATTTTATTTAGCTTAGATATATAAATAATAAATTTGAGAAAAATTATTTTATTTAACAGAAAAAGTGTATTATAAATACTCAAATAACCAAAATAATGCAGTTTTCCTTACAGTAACCTATCCATAAAACATAAATATAGCCTATTTTGGTATAATTAAACAGCCAAATTAAAGGGATTTAACGAAATATACTCTTTACAAATAATTCTATTGGGCGTTTTACTGTTCACAATAAATAATTGATGATACAGTATTTAAAGTTCATCAGATTCAGATCCGACATCTATGTTAAAACACTTTTCGCACATAAAATCCACTTCACTTTCGCTAGAATTGTCTTCCAAATTAACATGCACTATGTGCTTTTTGGGAATACAGTTTATATGCGAAGTGGTATTACATTTTTCACAATTAACCCATTTTTTTCCTACCTTTCTTTTGTTTTCTCTATTCCAACTGGCTTTGCAATACAAGCATATCCAATCATCATTTTCTTTTTTAGATTCTTTACATCGTTTTCTGTCCTTGTCTAAATAATACTTCTGGTAATTTTCTGCTTTCGTACAAGATGGTAAATTTTCCTTTGGAGGTTTTCGCTTCTTATATTTAATTTCACCCCTGTAAAAGTGCTGATTCTCAAAAGCAGACACTGTTGGTTTGCTGTTACCTATAACTTTTGGGGGTGATGAATAATCGTGATCCACCACTGGAGTTTCCTCTACTGAGATAGTTGATTGCACTTCAATTCCGGTATTACTTGTGCTTGCAAGTGATTCATTGGATTCAGTTGACTTCTGTTTATCACCATAAATACTTGAAATTTCAAATGATTTGTCTACACTCGTTTCCTGGCCACCTTCAACACTCCTTTCTTCAACGAAAGAAACGTCATGAATTTCTATTTTTTCCTACTTCAGGAACAGGATCTATTCCTGAAACAGCTCTTTTTTTAATTGTCTTCCAGATTTCCTGAAATCGTTTCTCACGAAATGTCCCATTTTGAAGATGAACAATTTCAGATACACTTAAATGTTCTCTTAATGTCTTCAGGGTAGTCTGATTTTTCTCTTTATCAGTTAAATTAAGTAAAATATCATTTTCTTCTACATTATTATTTTCATCACTCTCTAAATTTTCGTCCTCAATATCAACAATTTTTGAATAGTCTGGTCTACTTGGATCTAATGGACATAAGCCAGTAGCTACAAATCCATTAACAATAGAAGACTCGGAAACCATTTTTAAGGTTTCAAGAAGTAGGGTAGCTACATCGATTCTACTTACTATCTTCGAATCTATATACCTGAGCTCTCCAGAATGTCTTTAAAGGTTTAAATGGACCAACATCTGCAGGCTGCAAAATATGAGTAGTATTTGGGGGCAATAAATATAAAATTATGCCATTTTCTTCACATAATCTTGTCACATCAATTGAGGTGTGAGTTTTATGGCCATCTACAAATAAAATAACAGGCATTTGAATCTCGTGCTCACAAAGCCAGGGGATAAAAGCATTAGCAATAAACTCGTAAAAAGTTTCTGCTTTCATCCAACCTGAATCTGTTGCTCCAACATACCAGTTTTTTGGAACGGAATTGATTATATCCTTAGGGATTCTCAAATACGGATATATAATCATTGGAGTAATAATTTTCCCATCTCCAGAAATGCTCCTAGGAAAGTTAACATTGATTTTTGAGTTCCAGGTGCTAATTGGTAAACATTTTTCCACCAGTGAATTGATAATACTCTCCCTGTTTCTGGACATAGTTGTATGTTAGTTTCATCAGAATTAAATACCCGAGATGGATTATTAAATATATCAATATTACCTCTCTCCTCGATGTTTTTCTTCAAATTTGAAAACCAATTAATTATTTCCTCTTTTCTTACTTTTGCTCTTGCCCTACCAACAATTTCTGCAGTCCTTACAACCTCATCTGGATTTCTTCTTCGGAATCCCTATAATGAAAAGGATTAACGATTAAGATAAAACTACCAAGCACATTCCATGATACAATTGAAATATAGTAATTTGAAATTGAAATATAGTAATGCAGTATAATAATAAAAAATGAAGCAAACCTGAAACCATGTGTCACCAGGTCTTCCATTCACAAATGGTGTCTCGAGTTTGTGATTTTTAACAATCATTTGTACAGAATTTAGTACGTCATCTTTTTTTGGAGGTAATCCTCTTTTTCCCTGAAGCATTATCCACCTATATTAATGAAATGATTCAATTAATATAACTGAGGCATAGCTATTATTTAAAACACATTTTCATTTTAATTAGACCTACCTCACAAGCTGCTCTTCTCTCTCTTTTCCTATTGTAGGCTCAGGTCCCATTCGCCTGAATTCTGGAGTTCTTCCTTTCAGTTTGTCTTGAAGGGTGGACCTGGGGACCCCATACATTCTTGCAGCAGTCTTAATTTTCATGCCATTGCGACAAGCCAGAATAGCTTCTTCCATGGCTTTCTCTTCGTAATTAAATTTCGGTGGCATTCTACAGAATAAATTAAAAATTAAATTATTATATATATATATATATATATATATATATATATATATATATATATATATATATATATATATATATATATATATATATATATATATATTTAGTAATCGGCCCTTTAAATTATTTTAATATTCGGCATCTGCCGAAAACTAATTACACTCATGTTTAACAAATTAAAACTTCAAATAACACATAAGGATTAAAATTCAATTGAAAATATATGATTTCTGACCCTATTTACTTGGCTCCAAAAACAGTTAGTATTCGGCACTACCTGCCGTTTACTAAATATAAATAAAATTTGAAGTGGGTAATCGACATTCTAAAAATTTCAATTTCGTTAATTACCTTTTTAAATCAAAGTATTATATACATACTTTAACCCCTTTAAAACTAATATAAACATTAAAATAAGTTCAATGTGTTAAAAATCTAATTATGGCAAATATTTTGCCTGACGCTATGCCTTATCAAAATACTTACGTTTTAGTCGATTTTTTGACACAAGAACAGTAACGAATTTTGAAAGCTCACAAGATGACGCCAAAACTGCTTTCTTCTTTTGTTTACATGTTGGAAACATTCAAAAAGGATAATAAAAGACGTATGATATGCGCAATTAAATTTTATTTTTTATTAGACCTTAATATTATAGATATACGAGGTGTGCCGACATAAGTAAGGACGATGACTCATATTCTATATATATATATATATATATATATATATATATATATAGATATATATATATATATATATATATTTATAAATAGCTATATATATATATATATATATATATATATATATATATATATATATATATATATATATATATATATATATATATATATATATATATATATATATATATATATATATATATATATATATATAGCCCCTTATACTCTGATATATATATTATATATAGATATATATATATATATATATATATATATATATATATATATATATATATATATATATATATATATATATATATATATATATATATATATATATATATATATATATATTTTAACAAGTTTTGAGTTACAATGAGAAAGACAAGTCCAGTACTCACTTTGTTATAAAGGAAGTCTGGCTCATCTATAGAGAGGTGCGGATTGTAAAGTGATCTTCTTCCGAACTTTCTCCTATGACAGATATCGTGACGGATCTGATCCCCAACTGGTGTTTTATTTTTGTGAGTTGTCCCTCAAGAACGACCACCACTACTGCTGAGAATTGAAGTCACAATTAATAATAGAAAATAGAAGGATTAAATAACGATTAAGGCTGCATCCACAAACAGAAAAAAACACTCACCATCAATGATGACACCACATGCTTTTGGGCAAATTAGATATGAAAAAGTGCAGCTATGCAATTGGCTTGGCAAACACTAAAGTGCATAAAAAGAAAGCGTTTTTATTTTTATTGTTATCTTATCTTTTAGTTAAATATTTAGGTTAGTTTAATTAGTAATGGGTTAATACATAATAATAATAATGGTAATAATAATAATAATAATAATAATGATAATCATAAATAATAATAATAATAATAATAATAATAATAATAATGATGATAATAATAAATAGTGGATAATAATAATAATAATAATAATAATAATAATAATAATAATAATAATAATAATAATGGAAATAATAATAAATAAAATACCAAATGCTCAAATAATAATTACATAAATTTTATTGGGGGCAACTTAACCTTGTTGCCCTTAAACTTTTCTAAAGAAATTACTCAAAAAAAGATTTATAATTATAGCTATTTATATACAAATAAACAAGTCAAGATTGATAATTAGCCTTGCCCTTTGGCAAAGTGATCAGTATAGAATAAACCCAATAAGGGTTAAAAATAAGAGGTCTTAATAAATTGTTACTGAAATAGGCTCACCTTAAGTGGCTGTGCCATTTAGTATAATAATTGCTTTGATGGTGGGACAATTATATTTGTTTGGTACCTTCCACACCAACTCTGCTGATACTTGGATTCTGTTGTTGAGGCTTTTTGGTCTTATTCCCTTGGGTAGTTCCTTTAAAAAAAAGAAACTTATATAAACCAAGTGTTATGTCGTTGGTCTTAATAATTAAGAATGATTAGAAAAGTTAATATACTATTTGTTGATCAACATATAGATCAACATATTATCTCTTAATAGAAAACTTTTAGGCCTCATTAATTAAAATTATTAATAAAAATGAGATATTATTAATGAAATTAAGTTTCAACACTCACCCGGTAATCCGGGAGAAATCAAGTGGAATAGAATCTTCTTGGTCCTCTTTCTGTATTTGTGTATTCCTACACTCTGATTGTTCAGTCAATCAGATATTTATATTACAACCTGGGGGAAGAGTTAAAAGGAGAAACGTAACATCATTTCACTCCTCCCCACCCGTCGACATTAAGTGGCGACGCACATGCTGGTCTGCAGTATTTAATGAAACATCTTTGTGCTCAAACAAAAACTTTCCTCTTTTAAATTAACCAAAACTTTCTTCTTTCTTGAAATCTTCTTGTAAAAAAATCATAAAAATAATGGATTCTTTCTTTAAAAAAATAAAACTTTCTTGGTTAAAATCAAACGTCAGGTGACTAGCACTAAAGTGCTAATCACATAAACGCTTAATATCTCGTTTGATCTCCTGACGTGGGATTTCATGGCCATGAGAGGCAAAGAAACCTTCAGAATATGCCAGGAATTCATTAAATTTAGCCTCCCATTGTTGTTTGAGGGCTTGAAGGGACGATTCCCCCGCCACCTGTACATTAAGAGTGGTACGTATATGATCGTCTACTGAACGTGGTCGTTGAATCCTTCCTTGGGTAGTGTCATAAGGAGCTCGTCGCAATTCCACCCGTCTTGGTTGGGTTCTGGCTCGTTCCCGAGACACAGTATTAGCAATTTGTCTATTATTTGGATGTTCCGGACTTCGATTAAATCTTATTGGGGAATATGCACGTGGACGAGCGGCCTCTAAAGGGTCACTCTCCGTGCCTGTGATATTGGACCGCTGAACAGTGGGGGTCGGTGCCGTAGTCTCAACTATAGCTCTATTGGTAATAGATGTGCTTATGCTTAGGTCCCTTGAAGGGCCTGGTTGAGGCTCTTCCATCTCGGTGTCCTCCACTGCTGGTTGTTCCTGTGTTGAAGTTGGAAGGGTAATGACATCTGGTCTCACATCCCCAGGAAGAGGGTGCCCCCTTTGGGCGAACACCCCTACTCTATAGAGGCGTTTCCAAAAATTTTTACATAAGTCTGGAGTGGGGTGTAGCCCATCCTTCAAAAATCCTTTATCACTCAAGGTATATATATCCCCAGCCATAAACATCTTCACCATTTTTTTATATCTTGTGATGGAATCAACAGAATACATGACAGGATATGTATATTTGCGATACCATTGAATGGTATCTCCTCTCAGCATCCGTAAAGACTCATGTGTTCCTTTAGCTTGCATATGCAAGATTCTATCACCAAAGGCTGGGTCTTGTTGAAATCTTTCCTGAACCCATCTTGGAGAATCCTGGAATTTTTGGGCATTATAATATGCTAAATCAAGAAAAGGTGGAATAATGAGGATCACTCGCATTGCGTCATTTATTTCAGCACACCGCCTAGTGAATTCGGAAAACCGTTGAGCAAACTCTTCATTTGAAAAGGTAAAGTCTGCCACGGTTCCCCAATACTCCTGACGATAGTCCTCATGAGCGATTACCCTGCGTTTTCGATATGCCTCGGTAATAACAATATACACCAGCATGTGTGTGTAGGTTGAATCAACTATTTCTGGTATTTTGTCTTGTAGCTGGTGCAATTTTATCCCCGGGAACGAATGAAACACTACTTCCGCTCCCGGCACCAAATCAGGAGTGAAGGCTTCCTCCATTTCTCTGACCCATGAGTGGCCCGCTACAAGAATCTGTAACAATATAGTTTACAATAATATAACGATATAACAAAAATAATATACCATACATACAATATATATATAATATGTAATACATATATATATATGCACAACAAAAATCCAAAAAAATTGAGTCAAAAATCTAAAATTTTCTTTAGATAAAGTTATACACGTTATTTCAGGGTTAAACAAAACAAAGTAATTACTTCTTTTTACGACGTTCCAGTAGATACGGAAAAACAATGGGCAACTCTTGGCATGCTCCTCTCGATCGCGTATGCGGTCGCAAATTATTAGATACCGATGGCGGCATCCATACAGGCAAGGATTGTACTTGATCTTCAAAACCCAAAAAGGGTGGACTTTGTGAAAAGGATGATTCCTGATTTTCACAAATTAATTCTTCGTCAGCTGTTGCTGCATTAACTCCATCTCCTGTAATTGATACTATCGGAGTGGAAAACCTATTCATTGCTTTCACTAAATCTTGGTTGAAGGGAACATACGGAGGGTTGATCGGGGATGGCAGGACCATTGCTTGGCTCATCTCCCAACGTCTCTCCGCCTCCTCTAACAACTCAGATGTGTCCCACATCAAGTATGAATTAACTTCTTCCTCTTCACTCGCTACTTCATCCGGAGTCTGAGGTACATCTTCTTTTTCATCATTCTCATCATAATCGGTTTTACTGTGGTGAAATTTTACGGTGGTGAAATTTGTCAATACTTCATTCATGGCATTTTGTATAGTCGATATAGTTTTCAATTTGTTGGCAATGTCCTCCATTTGGTTTGGATCCATCAAGAAACCCTCAAAGATCGATTCTTCGTCTTCATCTTCACCTAACCCGTCTGCAACATCTTCAACATTATTCGATTCCCAACTACTAATTATTTCCTCAGCTTCCGGAAACATAAATGGTTCCGGTTCCTCTTCGTCATCCTCCATAGAGTATTTCTGAAAGATCGGATCATTCAACAGGTAATCTGGTGGAGTCTTCCAAGGACGTAATTGTCGATGGTGGGCGCGATACTCTCGCCCATTTTTCAAAGATTTTATAATATAAGTGACCTTATTTTGTTGCACTTGTATGATTTCATAAGGTCCATAATAACGTGGTTTAAATTTATTCAATGTCAGATCACCCGGAAGATGAATTTTAAGTCCTACTAACTGATATAGTTCGTAGGGGACATACTTACTATGACCGGACTCCCAGCGATCTTCTATTTCTGGGAAAGGAAGACCTAGAGACAGTTCATGAGCCCTTTTCAGAATGTTTTCACATGGTGTTAAATCGGTTTCGGAATGTTTTGTGTGATTATATATTAATATTACCTGAGACAGATCATTGTCCCACGATGAAGGGCTAGTGATGGACATTCTTAAATATTGACTGAGGGTTCTATTTACTCTTTCCACCGCCCCGTTTGACGCTGGAGTATAGGGTGTTGTTAATACATGCCTAATGTGCTGCTGTCGTAAGAGCTCCTCAAATTCTGGGCCAACAAACTCTCGTCCATTATCTGTCAGCAATCTTTCCGGTAATTTTGGAAGAAAAGACAAGATATTATGTTTGAATGCATTTGCAACTGTTGCGCTTTTCTTATTCTTTATTGGTACGGCTGACACCCACTTTGTGTAATGATCAACTAAAACAAGTGCATACTGATTACCTCTTGATGAACGAGGAAACTGAATCAAGTCCATTGCCACCAACTCAAAAGGCCGAGATGTAACAATTTTTATGGTAGGTGGGGCATGGATAATATTGGATATCTTGTAGGCCTGGCATTTATAGCAGGTAGTTGTTATGTCTGAACATATTATACTTATTTTTGGATGCCACATTCGCTGAATTAACAGAGAATACAACTTATGCTTCCCTATGTGGGCAAAAATCCAGTGTGCTTTAACAGCTACCTCAACCAAATAATGGTGAGGAACTATCAAAGCCCATACTCCATCAAGCATTTCTTTATACAAACAGTTGTTATGGAGACGAATATACTTTTGGGATCTCGCAAAAGGTTTCAAGGATCCATTAAATACTAAATTCTTTACAATGGCATTTCTTAACTTACGTAATAAGGGATCATTATTCTGCACTTTATAGAAATCTGTATGACCCAAGTCCAAGGGATCCACTATGTCTTCTTCGTTTAGCCTTATTTGACGAATCATGGGTACTTTCTCCACCTCCCCACCATTCCCTGGTGGAGGGGCCGTTTTATTATCTATGGTGTTAAGTGACAAAGGTTTCGGCACTGTTGAGGGTTCCTGTGGTTCTTCCAAAGACTCATTTAAAAGATCGAATTCTTGGAACTCTGTAGTGACAATCGTCTGAGTCGTTGATCCTGGTTCAACACTAGTAATTCGAAAAGGTGTAGTGACAATCATCTGAGTCGTTGGTCCTGATTCAACACTATTAATTCGGAAAGGAACTAACAAATTATAATGTACGCCTCCTAAACAAATGAGATGGCAAATACTTTGGCCCTCGGTGGTACCGAATATCAGGGGTTTAGTGTCACCATAATATACGTAAACCTGTACTTTATTCAATTCTGCAAAGGCCTGTATAGCTTGTGTTAGAGGGAACTGTCCTATGTTTTTCATTAGCTGTAATGTTTTGGTAATATTTCTATTGTTCTTTCCTGTAGGGAGCCCGTATTTCTGGCGGTTATCTAGGAGTTCCTGAATAACAATCTCTCTCAATTTTTCATGTTGATCTGGTGATCCAGACAACCAGAAAGAGAATGCCTGAAATAACGAATCCCCGCCCCCAGGCAACTTCACTTCCGTAAACCCCTTTGGGATTGTATTCACTTTATCAGACTCTGCATTATCTTGTTTTTCCAGGGGAATACCGATTGGTGATCTTGACAAGGCATCTGCCACTACATTCTCCTTACCAGGAATATATCTCAATTCATAGTCCACATCGTTCAACTCCTCAAGAGTACGTGCCACCCTTGGATTGACCAAAGGCATGTTGTGCAAGAACAACAAGGGCTTGTGGTCGGTATGGATGACCACTTTTATGCCATATAAGAAAGGTTTCAAGGCTCTGACCGCCCATCGAATGGCAGCTATCTCTCTCTCAGTGGTGCTATAACGCTGCTCTGCTTTTGAAAAAGTGGTGGAAATAAAAGCTATTGGCCTCTCCTCTCCAGATTGTTTCTGAGCCAAACATGCTCCTGCTCCGATGTCTGAAGCATCCACATATAGCAACAACGGGACTGCTGGATCTGTTCGATCTGGATAAGTTAATACTGGTGGTTCAATCAAAGACTTTTTCAGTTTTTCAAACGCCTTCTGACATGGTTCATTCCACTTAAAAGCTATTCTGTCTATAGTTTCCTACAATCTCCATATCACCTTTTTCCTTAATAGGATGGGCACATAACACAACCTAATCTTCCCCAACTACGCGAACTACACCCTCCATCCAACATTTATTATAAAGTATCATCCAACAATATTATCATCATTCTCTCAGATTGCGTTCTCACTCGCTCTTCGCCATTCCACAATTAAAGAGTATCTAATATACTTTCCAGTCCTTATTTTCCTTTCTCATTTAACAAAATCATGCTCCTCGTGGTTCCAAATCTAATTCTTCAAGAAATCATTTTTATCGGATGTCTACACCCCCTCATTTCTCCTCTCTACCGGACCCTATCGATACTATACCCTTGCCACTCAACATCCTCCCCTCACGTAATAGGTCTACATTTAGGAGTTCTCCAAAAATATTCCAGCCATCCACCTAAAGCTCAATTTACCTATTCCTGTGCTGTAAGTACCTTCCCTTCTTTATTTTTGAACTATAAAGCTTCTTCCTTTGATTTATAATTTTTAGTATTGTCTTGTGCCAGCTTAATCTCTTCCTTCCTGCCTCTACATCCTCTCCAATTCCTTCTGCCATCTTTTCAGCACCAGCCTTTTTTGCCTCTCTATTTACAATTTTTGCTATGCTCGTTGCAGAGACATAGTCTGACCTTCTCTGTTCTGCTCTTCTAGTCTTCACGCCACTGCCTCACGCTTTCATTCCACCACATAGTGTGTTTCTTCCTCGTTCCCTCCTTTACCACCTTACACCCAGCGTTTCTTTCCGCGGTTTCACTAATAATTTCCTGCAAATTCTTGTTTGTTTCCTTCACATTCGTCAACTTTTCCTTATTTTCTCCACATATCTCTCTCTCTTTCCCTTTCCTCTTTCAGGGCTTCAACTTTAATCACTTTCCCTTTTTCTCCAACGCAACTTTGTTTCCTGTACTCTCAGTCTAGCCAACCACCAATCTATGATTCTGAGTTAAAACTGACTCTAGGAAAGTACTTTAACATTCCTCCACGTCCTGTAATCCGACACGTGAAATAATCTATAATGGATTCTGGTCAAAACTTTTCGGTGTTTTTGATTCCCATCTAATCTCATGATCTTAATGAGATTCCCTGTGTTTAGAAAAATCCATTCATAATTTTTAAATTCCTTCTTATGCATATTTCTATGAGCCTTTCTCCCTCTGGGTTTCTCTCGTTTTTTCCATGTGGACCCAATATCCTCTCCACCTCATTTCTTCTCTTTCCCACTCTGGCATTAAAGTCACCCATCAGTAGATGCAGCATGTTGTCTTCGCCTCCACCTTCCACACACTCCTCTACCAAATCCATGACCTCCTCCTCCCCCTCCTCTGGTGATGCCCCTGTTGTGGAGCACATACCGTTAACCGGTATCTTTTTTTCTCTTGCTTTTAAAGGTACTTATAATCAATCTCTCGTTTACCCATCTCACTTCCTGTATGAAAGGTGCAATCTTCGGTCCGAAAATAAAACCTACACCATATTTCTTTATTCCTACGTCGACTCCTCTGTAAGCTAACACATATCCTCCGGCCGAAATCTCGCCACTTCTTTCACCCTCTGGACTCTCAATCTATAACAATCCCCCACCACATCTATTCAGTCTGGCCTTCATCATCTAAACGATCTCGGAGTCCTTATAAAAATGCCTGCGCTGATAGATTGTCTCCAATTTAATCATTTTAAAAAAGTCACAATCAAAATTCGTAGTCCTTTTCGTTTCCTTAAGTCAAAATCCATGTGGTTCTGCGTGGTTCCGAGGCTATTTCTATTTTTATTGCAAGCATTTTCTTTCAGGTAGTGGCTTGCTAGGAATATCCTGCCCTAGCCATTTCTCCGTTGGCCGAACAGGTTCTACAGACCTAATTCGTGCCCTAATATATATATATATATATATATATATATATATATATATATACTATAATCTATATACTAAATAATATTACTACTTATATTATATACATAATACTATATATCATATATATATAATATATATATATATATATATATAATTTCTATTCAGATGCTTTATATCGGGACATGATAACATCGAATATAGTCAACGTTTGTGACCTCTCTTCTGTCACTGATCGTGGATTGTGATCCCTCATCTTTTTCAATAAAATAATAAATAAAAACATCTCTCCTTCAATTATTGCTTTTGATAATTTCAGTGACCTCTTTCAAGTGTGGAGCTACATCTCAGAGATAAGAAATATTTCTTACAAATATCTTTCCTATCTGTAAATAGCGATTTAAAATTTTAGCTTCTTTTACAATATATGTAAAGTTATCATTTATTTTTATTACGTTTTTCAGAGGATATTTCTACTTCTCTGAATAATGAATTAAAATTTATTGTGCTCTTCAGATATCTTTCTATTATGTAGTTTTTCTTGATCTGGTTGAAATATTACTTACAGGAAAATTGTGATATTTTTAAAATATTTAATCTAAATGAAATTCAATATAGCTTCGGAAATTGAAACGATTATTATTAGGCTCAAAGGATGGAAACGCCCCCTTAGCAACCCATTTCAGGTCATTGTATTATTATTATTATTATTATTATTATTATTATTATTATTATTATTATTATTATTATTATTATTATTAATATTATTAAAAAAATTAAAGCTCTAAGAATAGTTTTTTAGTTTTCTTTAAAAAAAGATCATATCTCTTTTCTTTTCTTTTTTTCCAAAAAAAAGTAATAAAAAAAAATCCTTTTCTATTTTTAAAATAAAAGTTTTTGGAAAATAGCAATAAAAAACGTGTTTTTATTTGTCTCTTTACGTTTTTGGCTTTTAAGGACAAATGCGAAATTTCAAAAAAATAATTTTAAAAGAATATATATATATATATATATTATATATATACTATATATAGTATATATATACTTATATATATCATATTATATATAAACTATATATACATACCTAATATATATATACTATTTATATACATACTACATATATACATATATATATATAATATTATATTATATATATAATATATATATATATATATATATATAATATATATATATATATATATTTTATAATATATTATATATATTATATATATATATATTATATAATATATATATATATATATATATATAATATATATATAGATTTACTATATCTTAATATATATATATATATACGTATAATATATATATATAGTATGTGGTATATATATATATACTATATAAGTGTGACTAAAAAAACGGGGCCCCTCGTTTCTGGGTAGTTTAACTTAGTTTACTGTGTAATATAATATCAAAATTAATTTAGATTTTTTAAAATTTAGATTTTTCTTCTTCATTCTAGAGGATGTGCTCTAGATGAACTCTATTTAGCTCCGTGCATTTCTTGAGGCGCAGCAAAGAATTGTCCAAGACGTCCTTACAAGTAGACGAGGAATGGTTCTTATCTCCTCCCTGATGGTTTCCTGAGTTCAGTTGATGTCCTGCGTCTCACTTGCGTAAACTCCGGTCCTTGAGATAGTCCAAAGGAAAAAATCCTGGGGTTGTAAGGTCTGGCGCTATGAGTGCCCACTCAAAATCAAGTCGTAGACTGATCACAACGGTCTCCAAAGATCTCTTTCAGCCCAATCTCGGGACAGGTTTGAGGTGTGAGAGCTCACTCCATCATGCTAGAACCAGAACTTTCTTATAAACGACGGATAGGTCTTTTAGGCGCATTCCTGAAGGTTTAGAGAACCTCAGCATACCTTCTTTGGTGACTGACACTGTCTTCGCCCAGATTTCCGAAGAAGAATGGGTCCGATGATGCTTCTAACGAGATTGCAACCCATAATATAGGGACTTGGTGACTACTTATCATGGTTTTCAAGGTCCCCCTCCCCCAGAAGACATTTGTCTTTTGATTGTTGACCTTTATCCTTTTTCCAAGATCGGTCTAAAGAGATGTTAAGGAAAGCTGAGTTCTCCTAAGAAGCTGGTATGTAAATCTGGGATCATTGAAACGGGCATACACAAGGTTCAAGACAGATTCTGAAGGGGAGATAGATGTTTAAATTTTCTGACGGGGATTTGGGTATGTTATTTGGGTTAAATTAAGTTTAGAACAGTGTAAGTATCTTTATTCTAAAATAACTACCACATGTCGTTATTTTCAGAGTAACTTCTTTTACAGTGCCATATAATCCTGAGAAAGTAAAAATAGAGAAAATTTTTTCTTTTTAGAATGGAATTTAAAGGAAGAAATTTCGGTGCTGCATTCTAATGTCATCATAATATATATATATATTATATATATATAATATATATCATATATATATATATATATATATATATAATATATATATATATATATTATTATATATATAATTATATATATATATATACTATAATAAAAGATAATAATATAAATATATATATACTATATATATATGTATTATATATATTTATAATATATATATATATATTATATATATATATAGGATATATATATAATATAGTATATATATCATATATATATGTAATATAACCTAGATATTATAATATGTATATAAATGTATATATATATATATATATATATATATATATATATATATTATAAAATATATAATATATATATATTATATATACTACTATATATATATTATATTATTGTCAAATAAATTAGAGAGGTAAGAGTTAAGGGTAAAATCTTGGCCAACATAAGAAAAAGGCGGTTTAATTAAAATAATTTAAGTCTTATTAAGTCCAAGAGATAGATGTAATTTTTTTCATCAATTAGTAAAGTTTTTTTTTTCCCCTCGCTTAAATGAAAATGATCTTTGTCAGGAGATTTATTCAAGCTTGGGTCTAATGGCCTATTGAAAAGATTGGATGATTTGGCAATGCCAAGTAGTCAGCAGAAAAACATTGCTTATTCTGTATCGGTCGATAATTGCAGGGGCTTGCATCGGTATTGAGGGCTACCTACTTCATACCAAAATTCTCCTTTAGTGTGAGGAAGGCTCTATATTGATATTCCTTTACTAACTATTTCATGATTAATCTTGAAAAGCAATTTTCTGACCACATTTATAAAATGGAGATTAGAAAAAGACATTAAAAATTTGAAAAACAGGTTTAGAGATCTTAGAATTCGTATTCCTTAGCAGATAAGAAGTTGAAATGATATTCAAGCTATTGCTAGTTTTCTTTCTACTATTTCAATTTCTGTTTTTATGTTTACTTTTTCACATAATTTCCAATTCAATTTTTTTTTTTTTTTTTTTTTTTTTTTTTTTTTTTTTTTTTTTTTTTTTTTTTTTTTTTTTTCATTAAAAACATACTTCACTTTCGAGTTTATTGGTAATTTCAAATCTTCATTATTTGCACTTTTTTTTTTTATATTTTTTTTTGCGCTTCACACTTGAAAGTTTTTTGAGCTTCGTAATTAATAAATATCTCGTGTAAAATTAACAATATTATTTTGCTTGTGTTTATATTTGTAAATTTTTTTTCCATTCTACATTTCGTAGTGTGGGATATGTGATAAATAATTATCAAATATGAAACTTCTTATGCATTAATATGAATTTAGTTGCTTGATTTTTTATATATATATAATATATATATATATATAATATATATATATATTATATATGAATATATGTCTAATCCTATTTCTATATATATTCTATATACTATATTACAAATATATAATATTATATATATATATATATATGATCTGAGGTTATTACTCAGACCAATTTAAGTAAGTAAGTAATAATTAGATGATGGAGTTTAAAAAGGGTTTTTCTGCGTTTTGAAGTTTATTAATTGATGCACTGGAAAATAATTAATATACAGGATGATATAATAAAGTTTGTAATTTTCACAATGGGCAGAAAGTACGTTAATTTATGAGAATCGGACAAGTTTAAATTTTGATATAATAATAATGACACGGCAAACTGCCGGCTTTTCTTTGGCCCTATGCTATCTGACACAACCGATTCGTCCGGCGTCTAAAATAATAATCCCTTCGGCTGGGGCCTCTCAAGGCGACTTCCACAAGCACTCCCCAAGCCGTTACAAGTTTGAATCTTTTAACCCTAAAATGTAGGCATTGTTAGGCATTTGTATGCCTCCAGTAATTTTCCACTTGTATTTCAAGGAGTTTGAGAGCTTCATTCCCCTCCTTATATAGGGGAAATATAGCACCTAGGTGCCCCTCCCTCTCTCCTTAGTTTGGCATCTGGTAAACGAACGTTTACCAGATCAAAGTGGTGTCCCTGGAGTATAGCTCAAACAAATTGGAACAGCAAATGGAAGAGAGCTTCCATTTGAGATAATTTCAATATGTTTGATAGTTAGCCACACAGAATGCCTTCCTTAATTCTATTACAAACAATCTCAAGAATAGATGAAGGAAGATAGGTGGAAAACTACTTGAGGAGGGTAAATTACAACTACTAAATATTATTATTCAATAATTTGTGTACACAATCTTTGCACTTGCAAAATTTCTAATTACATACCCTTTGACCGAATTACCTGTAAAAGAAAAGATTAGTAAGAGGTTGTCTACCTATGATTTCTTTCTCTCACAGTTTTATTATTTTTATTTCTCTGCTATTTTCTACTCTGATCGGCCTCCGCTAAATGGTAATAGATCTTTATGTTTCTTAAATTCTCTGCTACCGGCTGACCATTTTTTAAGATATAAACTGTATTATTAGTGAAACGCAATACCTTATAGGGCCCCTGGTACTTTGCTTCTAGCTTGCCTAAATTATATTGCTTGTTTCTTACAAGGACTAGCTTGGCTTCCTTCAAATTTTTGGGAACGAACACGGATCGGTTCTTCAAAGTGGCTCTCGGTGCCAACGGCTTAGCAAACAACCCAGCTAGCTTATTTAAATATTTATCATAACACAGAGCTTCTCCAGGTCTCTCTGACTCTACTAATCTTCCCGGTATATTCACGTTTTGGCCAAAGAGCACCTGAGACGCTGTGATACCATTTTCATTTAGAGGGGACGTTCGTATTGCAAAGAGCGCAAACGGCAGGACTGATACCCAATCGTGATGTTTGAACTCATTTTCGCTTAACATGCAACGAAGGCTGCTTAATAAAACTCGATGCCTATTTTCAAGATTTCCGTTGACTTGTGGGCTTCCCACTGTGGTGCAGATATGTTCTGCCCCAATCATCTTACAGACCTCTTCAAACAGATGAGCTTTAAAGCATCCTCCATTGTCACTGAGGATTTTGTCAGGCACTCCAGTGAAAGGTAGAATCTCATACAATAAGACTTTAATGACGCTTTCAGCATTCATCTCCTTTAAAGGGATGGCAAAAAGATAGCTACTGTACCTATCGATTGCAGTAAACAAGTATTTATACCCCCGGCAGGGGGTCATCTTAAGAATGTCAATTTGCAACATTTCAAACTTATAGGTCACCTCTTTGAACTGGCCATAATTAGGACTAATAGTGCGAGCGCTTTTGTTTATTTGGCATTCATTACAAGCTCTAACGATCTCTTTAACCCGCGAGTGAATCTTCTCAAATACAAACTCCGACTTCACTGCAATTTCCGTTCTCTTAACCCCTAAGTGGCCTTGCAAATGCAACGTCCTTACCACTTCCGGTACGCAGGTCTCGGGCAAAATGACACGAGAATACCCCAGTGACACGTCCACAAAAATCTTTAAAATTTCTTTATTAAACCAGAATTGCTGTTCGACCATTTTCAACCCACTTTTTTCTCGGTTATTGATTAATGACTTTATAAATGTATCTTCTTTTTGCTTTTCGCTTATGTTTTTGTAATCAATACTTTTTAAGAATCTATCTATCACTAGCTTATTTCGTTTATTGCATTCTGAAATCAAATTTACTGTTAATTCTTCTAATATTTCTCTATTCTCTCTTTTATCATCCTTTTCCTTTTCTCTTTCGTACCTGGATAGTAAATTTCTTTCTAAAGCGACACGTGTCTCGGGTAACATATGCGGTTGGTTAAAGGTCTGCGTGGGTTGTATACTATTTTCTACAACTTTACGGCAACTATTTTTATGGCCTTCCCTTATAGTATTATTTGTAAAATTTAAATGGCCTATGAATGAACCTTTGTCGAGTGTTTCTTCACTCTCTTTTTTTTGTTTGTTTGTTCGTTCGCTACTTGAAAATTGGAATTATTTTTAATGTTATATTCGTTTAACGGATTGGATTTTATACTAATTAATTTGAAAATTACATTATAAGAGCTTAGTAAATTAAGTTGCCTGACCTGTTTTGCGTTTTGATTTAATACATCATTTGTTTTGTTATATAAGGTAATTAATTCTTTCAAATGAGTATATATCGTTATTTTCCTCCCACTTAGTAGGTACCCGAATTTGTTAAACATTTTGTTTAGTATTAATAATTGTTTACTTATATCATCATATCTTTTTTCAATAGCCGACTGGGTTGAGGAGAAGAAAGCGTAGGGTCGGCTTGCTGGGTCGTCCCCTAGGATAACGCCTGATAAAGCATTTGAAGAGGCATGAATGAATATTTTTATGGGGTTTGAAGTACCAGGGTAGGCTAATAGGCAGGAATTTTTTATAGCGTTTTGAACAGCGCTAAAAGCCTTCTCCGACTTTTCGTTCCACAATATTTTCTTTCTGGAGTAAGATTTCCCCTTTAAATAGTCTGTTAATGGACCCATTAAATCTGCTAGGCAAGGTAGCATTATTCTGTAAAACGAAAGTTTTCCTATTAATCCTCTCATTTCTCTAATATTATGCGGTTTTTTATAAGTTACTATCTCAGCAACTTTCTCTGGATTCGCCCTAACACCTTCAGCGCTTATTATGAAGCCTAGATATTCTACTTCTTTAACACCAAATTTACTTTTTTTTTCATTAATACTAATATACAAATAATTCAATCTTCTTAACACAGTTTCAACAAGTCTTTCATGCTCTTCAGCTGTTTCTGTGAACAGTAAAATATCGTCAATATATACGTGACAATTTTTTAAGTCAGATAGTAATATATTTACCATTCTTTGAAATGCTGCCGGTGAGTTTATAAAGCCCATTGGCAGAGAGGTGTATAAGAACGTTCCCAGATTACTCGTGATTGCAAAGTACTTCTGGCAATCAGGATGCAATGGCAGGTTATAAAAGCCGCTCGTCAAATCTACCTTGCTGAAATACCTAGCACCTTTGAGTGCGAAAATAGCATCGTAAATATTTGGAAGACCGAATATATCCACCTCTGTTCTTTTGTTAAGTTCTCTAAAATCTGTCACTAGTCTAACTCTCCCCCCCCCCTTTATCCAAAACACTAAAAGGCGCTGACCAGGTGGTACTTGCTCTTTTCAACACACCTGCCGCTACTAATTGATTTAATTCCTTTTTTGTTGCTTCATACAGTTTATGCGGGACCCTTCGGCCAGGTAACCTTATAGGCGGGCCCTTTATAGTTGGTTTGTATGGGTACGCCCGCGCCAACTCCCTCAATATCGTTTCGGGTATATCTCCCACTTTTTTCCCTCCCCCCAATTCTGTCTCCAGTTCACCTCCTTCTCTCGTATCCCCCATTTCTTGTCCCCCATACTTGGAAAATATTTCATCCCATTTTTTTCGTTGTTTTATTTTTAAATGAACATTCTCATCTAAATACGGGTTTAAAAATAATGTTTTATACTTATACAAAATATCATTAAGAGGAAAGAGTGGGCTAAAAGGCAAAGAGGTGAGAGTTTTAGGGGGAGATTCATGCGAAAGATCATGGGAGAGTGCGTTTATTTTTAAAGAGGATATAGAATGATCGGGCCTTAATAATACGGTATGATTGGTATTAGGATCAATGAGTACATCGTTCTTAAAATCTATACCAAACCCAAAATGTTTCAAAAAAGTGATACCTAATATGTTTAGTTTTACATCTGCTATATAAAATTTGTGTTTATATATTTTATTCAAACCAATGTCTAAATCTATATTAATATAATCGTAAACATTTATTTTGGTGCCGTTGGCGGCTAAAATGTGGCCCATGGGTCGTTTCGACCTATGAATGGGGCTAGCCCCAATCAGATCGATTTCTGAGCCAGAATCTAATATATAAAATTTATTATCAATTCTATTCAATACTTTATATAACTTAGAGCCAGCTACATCACCTTTAGAGAGAGGAGTGCTATTTGTTTTTTCTTGAACGGCTGAGATAATTGGTTCTCTGCACAAATTAGAATTTAAACATATATCACCCGTCTCTCCCAAAGCTTCGCATACTGAGCTCGATGATAATACCTTCCGATCATTCTCATATCCATTACTCAAATAATTATTAAAGAAAGTATAACCGACATGCATGTTAGAATTATAATTACATAATACCTGATTATTAATCTCTCTCATATTTTTATTTTTTAATATATGGGCTATGGCAATTTGATCTTTTTTTATTTCATTTTCAATATCAGTTTCGCTTATATGGCAATCGCTTTCGGGTTTTTCAACCTCACAGGTATTTACAATAGAAATATTTTTGTTATTTATTTTACATGGAATCTCATTATTATATAACATTTCATTTTTATTATTAACATAATTAAAGTTCACATCATTCATTTTATTATTATTATTATTATTATTATTATTATTATTATTATTATTATTATTATTATTATTATTATTATTATTATTATTATTATTATTATTATAATTATTATTATTATTATTTATTATTATTATTAGTTTTATATTTTGCCATAGCTTGTATTCAGCATTAAATTTGAAAATCTTTACATAATTATTAAACGATACTGTTTTACCTCGATCTACTTTCTTGTCGCGGCCATCTAGATGAGATGATGACCCAGATTTCAGTTTCCCTGAGTGGTGGTTGTATGATGGGGGTTGGCAGCAGCCCCCCCCCCCTCGTGAGGGTATACTAGAGTATAAAGAGGACATTCCTCACTTTCACATTTGTAAGCTTTTAACCAATGTTTCTTATGATAAAAACAGACATTATTATAGGCATCATTATTCTGTTGGGAGGCATAGTTCTCATACCTTCGCCGAGGTTGGCTTCTGCCCCTCCTTGAATTTGGATGCCAGCTGTCTGAAGATGGCTGCCAGCCAGCAGAAGGTGGCTGTTTCTGCGCCAGCTGGCTGAGTGAGTCGGCCACGCTCTTGGCTGTGTCCAATATGTTT
>JABUQX010097021.1:0-2500 GCA_015478945.1 Trachelipus rathkii
CTGGAAAAGTTAACTTAGAGGTTGAACACACCAATTTCTCTTTTACAGGCTCAAATTGCTTTGGTGTTCTTCCCTTCCACTTCGGAACTTTAACATTCTCTTCTTTTATTAAGTCTAATATTAATGGTTTCGCAACATTACGTGCAAAGTCAGCTGTATTAAAAAGCGAAAGCTATTGAGAAAAATCCCTAATAAGGCCTGTGTATTTCCTTAAACACTTGTTGGAGGACCGAAAACTCCTTCACGATTTCTATCTTTTCGCTTGGACTCTGTGTGAATTCCGTCTCTTCCTATTTTACATCCCTAAGTACAATACTGAAGTCTGTAGAAAAATGACATGTTGTAATTCACTTCAGATTATTTTTCCAAATGCGGGTAAAAGAACTTTCTTTAAGATTTTCAACTGAAACTGCCTTATTTTTATTCATGATTAAGACATTCATCTAAATACACTTGGCAATAGGTCCTAATAAATGGTTCCACGCGACTTGCATTGGTCCTAGCATAGGTACTTGGTGCATTTCGGTGCCCAAATAATAATCTGGTTGGGCAGGATAATCCTTTCCTTGTACGGAAGCCATTAATTTCCGTGTTTCCTCCTCGACTTCGAAGGAATGGTAAGCGTCTATTAAATCACAACTCGTATACTACTGTACTGCCTCCTAGGGACGAAAAATCTCGTCTATGCCGATGCGGCAATGGGTACACATCTGGGACGCTGAAAGTGTTCAGGTACCTATAGTCTGTAAAGTCTTAGGTTGTTTTAATTCGTTTTTGGCCACCACCAGTAGAGGCTTGAACTATGTGGCGAATAGCTAGCTTTAATATATTCTTTCTTTAAAGCTGCATCTTGTAAAATTATCTATGTCTTCCATATAGCGCGCTGTGGGAGACGATACTGTTTTCTAAAAAATGATCTTTTGGAGCATCGGGGTAAGTTCTATATCATGGACTGTAGGACATAACAGGAAACTTCATGAAATGTTCAATGTCCCTGTTATTCCATTAACAAATCCAGAAGTTCCTCTAAATGCTCAGGTTTCTGTCAAAAAAATGGAGACATCTGCCTCTTCTTCTACTAATTTATCTGTTTTTATTCTCGCTGTATGCATTTTTCAACTGTTTATCTCAGTTTTTGCGATGCAGGTACATATTGAACAAGATCCTATGTGCTTATTTTCTGTAGATACTGCTTACCAGCTTAGTATTAAAACTCTTCTTTCTCAATAGATCTTTAAAAAGTAGAACGATGACGATTTCCAAATCATATTTATGCTTCTTACTTACACATCACCACATCAAGTTTGTCACCTTCACCATTAAGTACTCACACCTCCAACCCACTCTACAACCTCCATTACTCTTTAGCACTACGGCACTCACCACGACCGTTTCCCAAGAATATAAATGGCACCCTAAGGAAAAAGCAGGTGTTAAAATTAACCACTTTCCTTTTCCACTCGTTTCGAAACTCCTTATATTCTCCAGTCTGACACTTTCAGATAACCATAAGCACTTAGCAGGTGCCAGTGTTTCTTCTATTAATAACAATTGACCTTGCAAGCTCTTCATCGTTCGATATTAAAGGTTCTTTCGTCCTTCAATCCAATCTGCCTGGAACTTTTCTTTGTTCTCTCTGCCTCATTTGTCCAACATATCAAACCAAATATATGCAAAGTTTGCCAACATAAATTTCTACACGAAAAATTCGGTGGTACTGAAAATAAAGTGCTAAATAAAGCCTTGTCTGTAACAGACCTAGTCATTTGAGCTCCCTAACTCAGCTTGACAAGCGCCCCACCTAATGTAGGAGCCTTTTGGTTTTTGTCATATCATTGTATGTACCGTGGCCATTGAAGTGTGTCTCAAACCAATATGCAGCCCTCAAGGTTCTTAAAAAGCGTGCTATTCAATTATTCATTAATAAATCTTAGGACCTTCCCATAAGCATCACCTATCAAGCACTCTACATACAATCTCATTCAATGTGCCACTCTGGTGCGAGCTTTATATCCTCAACATGAACGCCCACGCTTCTTCATGTGAGAGTCCAACTTTAAAAAAATTTTCCCAAGCTCACAAACTCAGCAAATGGACAAATATAAAGTGCTAAGAACTGAAAACCCATCATTTAGGAGCCATCTTATCCCTGCCCAGATAAGTTCCAACATCATCAAGGTCTTAAAAACTGCATATCTTTTTCGACCTAAAATTTAGGACCCTAAAGCAACCACAGCATCAACACAAATATTCATTGTCACGGGTCAAATAACATCTACCCCAGTTCTGGAAACAACCCACATAATACAGAATTATAAAACCATTAAGCAAATAATCCAGCATCCAACAGACTCATATTTCTTCTCTTCATCAAACACAAGGTATTTGAAAAGCTGATCTTACTCAGTTTTCCCCACACGTTTCCTTGTCAGATTCACAACACGGCTTTCGAAGTGGGCGCTCCACACCATACTCACATAGCTGACTCCAAACACTTTTT
>JABUQX010097021.1:10000-15000 GCA_015478945.1 Trachelipus rathkii
ATATATAAACATAAATCAACTTCCCCTTTTTTTGGTAACATGATTTCTGTCAGTAAACATCTTCCTAAGGTTACATATAGGTTACTTTGTTCTGTATGTGAAGAGTGATTATCTTTGTAAGGAGTACATAATCACATATCAGGGTTATTCCACACACAGGTCACGCCAACACACACGAACACACACGCCACACACACAAACCTTTTCCTTATAAGGAGGGCAGTCAGGACTTTTCCGTCTTATGATAATCTCCCTACCTCTCACTGGCTCTCTCCAAATCTCTTCATTGGGGTCAAACTTTTTTGCATTACTCCCCTAGCTTGAACTTTTCCTATATTACTGCAGACAACTGCGGCTTTTCCCCAAAAGCCTCTAATCCAATAACCATCCACTGAGGAGGGCTCATGCCAACTCGTCAATTTACACAGTCTCAATTTTTTTAACTGTCCAAATCTTTGGACCCCAGAACTTAAACCGTTTTTTCATTCTTACATCTAATTTCTGGTAAGTCTGGAAACTTATGATCCTTCCTTTTAACTCAATCTTTCTAAGACTTAATTCTTTCAAAGCAACGGTATTACTTTCAGTCGGCTTATGAAAATAAAAAGATTTACGATCAGAACTGCACAACTCTGGTGAGCTACATTTTAGCTTTGGGTGGGTTACATGTGGGCTTCTAAGCCTTTCTCATAAAAGATAATATGACTTATTATCTCAAAGCCTCTCGAAATTTCAATGAAACTTAAATTTTCTCGATTTTCTGAAACTTAGATAAATATATTTAAATAACATAAATAAAAAAAAAACGTTTAAAAACCTTTCGGGATTCGAACAAAAAAAACAGTTTTGAGTCTTCAAATAAAACAGATTTTGAAGTCTTCAAACAAATAAAACAGTTTTTTAGTCTTCAAATTTTATATTTACATTTACAACTACTCTTGCTGAAATGCCTCTTTCATTTAAACTTTTTATGATTTTATATCATGGTGTTAAAGTTATATTTAATTATAATATCACCACTCACGGGTCGAGGGTAAGATGGCTCCGCTACCGTAGAAAAATATACGCGTGCCATGCATTTGGTAATCGTAGGGTTCCGATTAAAATATTTTATTAACTTTTTCTTTTTTAAACATGTCTGGTAAAAATAAATTTGAAATTAGAATTTTACAAGATTGATTATCGTGATTATGGTATATATATATATATATATATATATATATATATATATTATATATATATTATATTATATATATTATATATATATAATATATATATAATTATATATATATATATTATATTATAATATATTTATATATATATATATATATATATATATATATATATAATTGATATATAATAATATATATATATATATATATATATTATATATCTATATAATTATATTATATATAATATATATATATTGATAAAACCAACCTAAAGTATTTAATCTGGCTGGGATTCCGAACCTGACCTAGCAAGATGTGCGTGAAAGTGTTTGACCACAAGACCACGATGAGCTAAAAGGAAACCCGCCACTTTTCCTCTGAAAGCAATCTAAGGCTTTCCAGAAGGAATGAGGCATGTCTAGAGCATCTAACCTCCGGCAGATTGCATTTAGATTGTCCTAGACATGCCTTATCTTTTGGGAAGTGTAGATTGCTTTCAGAAGGAAACGTGTGGTTTCCTTTTAGTTTCATTATGGCCTGGTGGTCAAATAACTTGCTGCACATCTGCTAGGGTCCAGTTCGAACCCAGCAAGGTTAAATACTTTAGGGATGTTTATCAATACAAAATTTAATATTGCGTTTATTGCAATTTACTTTCTGTATATATATATATATTATATATATATATATATATATATTATATATATATATATTATATATATATTATATATATAATATATATATAAATATATATATATATATAATATATATATTTATATATATATATATATTAAGATTATTAACAAGATCATTATCATTATTTAATTGAAGTGTAGTTATGATTTTAATGACTATCATTAGCAATAATTTCCTTTGAAGTTTCTTTATTAGTCTTCGTTTTATTGACATTTTTTAATTACATTTATCTTTAATACAATTTACTATTGAAATTTATTATTAACTTTTATTTTACTATTGACATTTATTATTAATTGCCTGTCACCTGTCTAGCAAAGCTAATATTGTGCAATTTTCTACTGTGCAATTGTCCACTGTGCTATTGTCTCAACGCTATGCCACCAATGTAAGATTTTAAACTTTGACAAGACAATTTTCAGGTGACAGGATAATAAAACCTTTATTTAGCAATGACTTTATTATTATTATATTCTTTATTTGACACAATTGGTAGCGTGGGTTTAACTTTTGTACACAATAGTCTTGTAAGTAGCGTGACACGTGACTTAGTGAGCGTGGTGACTTCGGAGTAAGCGTGTAGAATTCGCTAGCACAAAATAGTCTCATAGATATACAACGGGAAAAGAACCTGTTACGGAAAAGGTCAGCCTTCAGGGCGTTTCAACTAGTAGCAGTAACTAACTAAATTAAAGGGAACCCCAACTACGGCCACTTTCGTATGAATGGGGGCGAGCTCGGCCAACTTCCGAAAAGCTCTAGGGAAAACTCGAAAAGTGAGTTTGGGAAACTGTCACTACCGTTTCCAGGAAAAAAACAGTACAATCGGCCAACTTCCGAAGCACTGGCGCCGAAATCAGCACTTCCGAATTCGACTAGGGAAAGGCTGAAGGCCTTGGCGACAGTAACTACCGTCTAAAATGGGACCCACTCGTCGGCCACTTCCGTCCAAGAATCATTTTTAACAAAGATTCCAGAGGGATAAGAATGTAAGGAAAGGTCCTTATATAATTAACCCCATCGGATATATATATATATATATATATATATATATATATAATAATATATTATATATATATTATAATATATATATATATAAATATATAATATATATATATATATAATATATATATATATATATATATATATATATATTTCCGCTGGATTAATTAATATAAGACTTTTCTTTTATTCTTTCCTCTCGAATCTTTGTTAAAAATAATTCTAATACGAATTCTGTTTATTTTATTTATCTCATTTTCTATGAAATTTAAATGATTTTCAATAAATTTTTATTTGAAAAAAAATGTTAATTAAATCTAGCGTCAAATAAACTCTACGGCTTCTTCAACCACTCATTTCAATTACTCTCTACACGTGAGTAGCTTTTTACAATCTTGAAATATATAGATATAAGGGATGGCACAAAAATATCGATATATCGAATATCGATATTTTTGGCTCGATATATCGATATTTTTTTGGGCGATATTTTCTTAGGCAAAAATATCGATATTTCGATATTTTTTTCTTAATATCCGAAAGCCGATATTCTTTTCAAAAAAAAATTTTTTTAAAGTCGGAAAAAAATAAACCCCCCTCTCCCGACCCCCTAAAGTGATGAAACTCTCTTTTCCCCCCATATTTCGTTCTTCGTTCGTCCCCCAATGTCGTGTATAAAATAAACCGAAAAATTGAGGTTTTAGATTTTTCGTCTTTTCGGGAACCAAAAATAGGGATATATACCACATCGACATGGCACATACCACATAGTCAAATTGTCTTCTGAGTATTCACTAATCACTATTCAGTTATTCAGTGATCAAGTGGATAATGCGACCCAATAAAATTTTGGAATGATAGTAAAAATGCTTTCCCTGCTATGTTTATGTTAGCAATGAAATATCTTACTGTAAATGCGACGTCAGTCTCGTCAGAACGAACAGTATCATTATTAAACAATGTTTGCTCAAATGAAAGGAATAGATTGACTTCCGAGCATATCAATCAGTTAGTCTTTTTAGGTGCATTAGATGATAAGTATTGGGCTTTGTAATAATATATATATATATATTATATATAATATATATATATATATAATATATATATAATTATATACATTAGATGATAAGTATTGGTCTTATATATATATATATATATATATATATATATATATAATTAAAGGGTAAATAACTTGAGTTACATTGAATAAAAGGAAAGGAATTAAAAATAGCTATCATAGTTTTATTTTCCTTTTTCATGAAATATTTTATAATTTATTTATTTATTCTGAGACTGTTAAAGACTTTGCAGTCCACTCGAGACCAGCCTGATCCTGATTTACGTGTAGCTCTGTGGAGTGTGTTCAGTGTCAGTGTGGACGAAGATAATCCTTGCAGAAATCTAATACCGGAACAGGACTCCTGTGAGTTGGTTTACAGTTAACATACCGAGTACCGACTAGTCTAATCATCTACTGGCGATTACGATTGTTTCGCTTAAATATGTAATTAACTAAATTAACGATTTTATAGATATTACTAAAAAGTTATAAAATTTGGGGGTAACATCACTACAGGATTTTCTTATGATAAGTCATCTGGCATCCAGTTCGAACTTCTTGGAATCTTATTTCTTTTGTTACTAAATTATAGATTTTTCTTAAGATCAGACTCGCAGATCGTCCAATATCAAGTTGTTACAACACCAATTTAAATTAATTTCGGGCGTTGTTTAGAAATCAATATTTATTTGGGGTACCTTAATAAGAAATTTTTGAAAGATTCCTAGCTTCATGTACTTAATAGCTATTTTCATTTTTATACGAAAAAAATGATTTTTAATGATTTGTTTATTTTCTAGCGAAACGCGATTTTCTTAATTTAAATTATTCACTTCGTCACAAAAAGTACAAAAACACCCTCAGTTCCTCACGACCAACACAACGCATTTCAGCACAACTTCAGTCTTCCACCATCTCTTGGGTTGGAAACTTAGAAAAGTATGAAGACCTAGGAGTGAAAATCCTTTTTCCACATTTCTAACACTTTTTCTTCCTGTACTATTCCCCTTCCTTCCTATAATATTAGGCAACTAATACTTATATAATACTATATATCCCTATATATATCA
>JABUQX010097022.1:2500-15000 GCA_015478945.1 Trachelipus rathkii
TTCTCCTATTGGTAACTCTGACCACAATTTTGTAGCTCTTAATTTTAATACTTTTTCTCCAACAGCTCCATCCTGCCCTATGTACTTTCTGGCACTTTAATCGGGCTAATTGGGGGCATTGCGTCGTTTTCTTTGCTAATCCACTCTGAATGAGTCCTGCTTGACTCTGAGGATGCTTCGTAACCCCCGAAAAGGTAGGGACAGTAATCGCCGGTGGATGGGCAGGTTCATTCCACTAACCAAATCTTTTCTCCCAAAATCCATAGTTCGATGGAGCTTGGTTCTCGCGCCATTCAGGAAAGAGACATTGCGTATCGGGCATGCGAAAACTAATTTTTATTCTGCTCAGAATCGTTACGGGGGATACTATTCGATAGGCTAAGCGCCGCTGTCGTTAAAAGAAAATGCCCAACTGCTTGGTTCTGTTGATAAAAATTTCCGGACTCTTGCCAAAAATAAATTCTTAACAACATTTGTAAATCTACCTTCCTCCTTATTCGTTCTAACGATTCTAGTGGCTTGCTCTCCTTCTGAAAAGGCATATCTCTTTCGGCTCTTTTTTTCATCTAGCTCTACCCTGAACGATTCTGATTCCTACTCCTATTCCATCTCCTCTCAGGTTTCTCATGTCTTTTACCGGATCATCTGGAGTCTCATTCCCTTCTTTCAGATCATCAGTAGGGCTTTCGACGCTCGAGGTCTTCTAGTGACTATCTTATCTAACTGATTTATGGTCCTCTGCCCTTAGGGACTATGGGGAGTCGCGGAAGGTGCTTGACATATACAGCTTTTGACCGGGTATGGCACACGTCACTGTTTCAAGCTCCTCTTCCATTGGAATTCCTCCTCTCTTGTGCATACTCTTGTCCAGTTTTCTTCCGATCGCCCATATCAACACTCGCTGATGGAGAGTCCTTTTCTTCCTTTCCTGTTAATTGTGGTGTTCCCCAAGGTTCTGTTTTATCTCAAATTTTATTCCTACTTTTCATCAACGATCTTCTCAGTTGTACTTCTAACTCTGTTCACTTTTATGCCGATGACTCAACTCTCCATTCTTCTACTCATTTTCAAATCTGCTCCCACTTTTGCATCTAGGGAGTTGCCTCTCGTCTCTCAACTTTCCGATTCTATTTTTTGCTTGATCTGATGGGATTTCCTGTGGGGTCACCGCAACGGTGTAAAGTCCAACTCTTTAAAATCTCAATCTCTTACATCTCCCTCAAAACACCCCAACTTTCCTATTTCCTTCGGCGGCTCTAACGTCTCACCACCTGCGAGTAATATTAACATTCTTGATCTCAACATAAACAACAAATTGTCTTGGAAACTTCATATTACAATGGTTGCTAAGGTGGCCAAAGAAGCTGGGAGTTCTGTTCAGGTTGCGGAATTTTTTTTCCTCTGAACAGTTACTCCAGTTGTAAGGGCCTTATTCCCTGTATAGAGTAGCTCGTTCACATTTGGGGGCTCGCCCACCCTTCCATTGGATGGGGTTGGGTCTAAAGCTAGGAGACCAATAAACTGCTCCCTCTTTCAAACCTGTTGACCTTCATTCTGCGACGTGACGTTGGCGCACCATTCTTTTATAGGTACTACAGCTAGATGCTTAGGGCGAGTTGACCCTCCATTTCACCACCCTTACCTCACCCTCTTATCACAATGGTGCCTATCTTTGCGAATATTATATATATTGAAAACCACAGACTTGTCTGTGTCTCTTTCTTTCCAGCTACTTCTGTTCTATGAACTTCTTGCCTTCTTCTGTTTTTCCAACTGTATTTAATCTTCCCCTTTAAAGCTCACTTCTGCGCTTCATCTGAAGGTGTTGGTTAGGTTTGGGTGATTTTTCTTTATATTTTGTCCCTCCTTTAAAAGGGCCCAGCCCGTGAGTGGTGGTAAAAATCACTTGCCTCTTAGCGTCTCGATGAATCTATTATAGTGTTTGATATATCAAATGGTTTTGATAGGATCTACACAAATATTTAGATCAAAGCCTACATCTTTCACTATCTACCTGTAACCCAGCAGGCACTTTCTTTAATGGAAGTTGTAGACTGTCGCTCTTCATCCTTTAATTAAATCTTGACTACTGTAATGTTGTTATTAATAGCTAGTCATCTACCCATATTTCTTCCTACTTTCAATGACCTTCTGTCTGTCACTTTATCACCTTTCCATTCATAACAAAAATCGACTCTACCTTATTATGGTTGTTTTCATTTCAAACACACATTACCAAACTAAATTAGTTGACCCTATGAGGGATGTCCTTTGGGTAAATGATCTCTGATCTTTATTGTATCTCTGAATTAGTACAGGAAAAAAACAGGCTTGTTTTCCATTACTCAAAAGTTAAGCTCCTCATCTTGTCATCTGGTAATCTTTCCCATTGACTATAACGTCTTCGAAAAAACCAACTCAGACATTTTATTATCTTTAATATTCTTATATTTTCATTTCCTCGTGATCTTTTTCTTTGAAGGACACATTATTTTACTTAAAATGCTTCTATAGAGCTAGGATGTCCTGATGACCTCAAAAAGTTTTCTTCACACCACACTAATTCTTTGTTTTGAAGTGGGGCGTCGTTAATCCTTTATGAAATGATGTTGTATATATCTGTCATGAATCTACTCATACATCAGAAGATTCTGAATGCGTACTTCGGCAAATGAGTCATCCCTAGCTGACCCTTTCCAAGTCCAATCCTGCCTGTTGAATTGTTCCGTAAACCATTATAAAATATCCCCCACATAATGAACACTATTCTTCTGAACCTGTCATACCTCCTCCTTTGGGTAGAGAGCCTCACACACTCGCCTTTCTACATAATCTAAACCTTATTACGTGTCCTCATTTGATACTTGACAGTAAAAAGAAGATTATTCTAGCAAGTACCTAATGCGGGAAAGTGTGAAAACTTTCCTCTTTCATTTTATTCACTATCTTGACTTGAGCTAATAGTTAAAATGACGTTTTCGGTTCAACATCATAGTCTGATATAAATTTTGTAACGGAATCCCCAAACCTAGTGATTTTATGATGGTTACTTTAATTTTCCAGCACCAGGACATATATATATATATATATATATATATATATATATATATATATATATATATATATATATATATATATATATATATATATATATATATATATATATATATATATATATATATATATATATATATATATATATATATAAACTGTTTATATATATATATATATATATATATATATATATATATATATATATATATATATATATATATATATATATATATATATATATATATATATATATATATATATATATATATATATATCAGTTAGTAGTGTCCAGTCATTCATTGATGCGAGATGACTGACCAGATGAGATAAAAAATAAATCAATCATTTTTTCATTTTTTCATTTTTTTCATTTTTTTTATATATAGAATATAAATATATATATATATATATATATATATATATATATATATATATATATATATATATATATATATATATATATATATATATATATATATATATATATATATATATATATATATATATATATATATATATATATGCGCTTGAAAAAGCGAATCAATTAAAATGAATGCCCAGGTAATCTTTAAATTTGTCGGATCAATTGCGAGCACATTATCACTATTATTATATAATGCTCACATCTTTTAGCCAATCAAATTGCTCAAAAAATGTGTAGTAATTTAACATACATTACTCATCTCTATGTTTGTCGCAGCAACCCTATTTGATCAGTTTGTTTCTCGTATTAAAGCCTCGGAACTTTAAAATTTCGTTCAAACTTCGGACTTCGGAAATATAAAATAAATTAAAACAGAAATTATAAATTCGTAAATTATTATTAAAATCAGTGAAAAACAATGTAAATTTTAGTCCTTTTACAAAAATAAGTCAATTAAAGTTCTTTACTTTAGCTGCAATTTAAACTTAATAAAGTATGAAATAATATGAAAAACACGAAACAATTAGAATCAAAAATCGAAAATTTAAACGCAGGCATCAGACCATCTTTCAATCACTAAACATCGTTCGTTCAATGAATCTGCAGTGCTGGTGCGTGTATTTTCTATTATGTTTTACTTTCAAAATAAGAATTTCAAGGTAATGCTTATTAGTATTATATAATTATTTATAACGTTTTAGTATTTATTTGTATAAAATATATAATATTTCGTAACTGGAAAACAGTCAAATCAAATTATTATTATATTACGTAACTATAGGCTATAGGCTTCACAGTGTAAAGCCGTTTTCGTGTTTGCATTTGTGCTAAAAAAATGCTTGAGTATTCTCCGCTAGAATGTGGTGGATGCAAAAAAATTTGGTCTCTACATATTGACCGATGAAACTGCGGATTTGTCAGGCAAAGAACAATATAAGATTAAGGATTTTCGATTTTGAAAAATTACTGTTCAAGAAAAATTCCTGGTGTTTGAAGTTCTTAAAGGGACGGATGGTAAAACCATTGCCAAAACGATTGATTTGTTTTCAGAAAAGATTTGGACCCGATATATATATATATATATATATATATATATATATATATATATATATATATATATATAGTATATATATATATATATATATATATATATATAAGTATATATATATATATATATATATATATATATATATATATATATATATATATATATATAAGAATCAATGAAAAGCATCACGTGTATGTAAGTAAAGACTGGTAATTGTGCCACAGGAAGCAATACACATTTTTGATTTCAACAAGCAATTTCATCGATAAAACTTAAAATATTTTATTCTAATATTTATTAATATCATCTTAAATATAAAAGAAGAAACTTAGTCTGGCAGCGTAAGCTCTCATCAACCTTCCATTTCTGCAGTAATACGAGAGCAAAAATAAATACATATTTTTATTTTATTTTTTTCTGGAAAATATCTTAATTTTTCTTTATTTCTTTTATATATATATATATATATATATATATATATATATATATATATACATATATATATATATATATATATATATATATATATATATATATATATATATTTTTGTAGAAAGTAACGAAAATAAAATAATATACTATTACCAAAACGAATTTGAACATTTTAGATAATTTAAGCCGACTAGTTTCGGGTAAGAATACTTCTTCCCATTTTCAAGGCTTATATAAAATTAATAATAATTAAAATAATATAAAGTTGAAATAGATAAATCATATAGATAAGTTAATGATTTCAATATTATGCAGTAAAGAGTTCCTGATTTAAACAAAATCTCACTTCAGTATTAAAAGGCTGTTAAAATTTAGATTTTCATTTAAGGTCGGTTTGAGATGCCAAATATACAAGTATTCTAACAACTGAAGATCGGGTTCCTCAGTTTGGGACAATATTCCAAAATTGGTATTTTGTATATGGTGGCCTTCCTGAAGAGAATGAGCATTTAGAGCTGAATAGGGAGGATGATGTAAATGGTCTAGAGTTCTAAATGAAATACGTTTATGCTCCGCAAAACCCGTGGAAAGGCTTCGTATTGTCTTTCCTATGTAGGTGGCATCGCAGTCACCGCACTTGTAATGATATATTACTGATGAGCATAAAGGTAATGGGAGTTTATCTTTGATTTAAAATATTTCTCAATTTTGTTTTCACTCAAAAATCTAAATCTAAATTTAAACTGTGGAAAGTTTGTTTTTAAAACTACGTCAATTTTACGAAGAATTTCGTAACTCATTCTCCCCAGAAAAGGGAACCTCATATACAAAATATCCTTGGGAGCTGTTAATTTAGCTTGAGATTAGTCTTTAAATTTTGCTGAAAGTAGTTTTCGAAAAGTTGAGTCAATAATAAATTCTGGGAACCCATTCTTCAGAAATAATGTTATCAGAAAATCAAGTTATTTTGTAAAATTAACATAAGATGACGAAATTTTATATCCCCTGTCAAAAAGAGTTTTAATTAAGTTTATTTTAAAATATGAAAAAAAAAAAATAAAATTTTTTAGTAAAATATAAATATATATATATATATATATATATATATATATATATATATATATATATATATATATATATATATATATATATATATATAGTATAGAAAGTGTATATATATTTTGATAGATATATATTCTGGTATATATATATATATATATATATATATATATATATATATATATATATATATATATATATATATATATATATATATATATATATATATATATATATATATATATATATATATGTATATATATATATATATATATATATATATATATATATATATATATATATATATATATAAGATATGTAGATATGTATTATATAGACAGATATATATATATATATATGTATATATATATATATGTATTTTTATATATATATATATATATATATATATATATATATATATATATATATATATATATATATATATATATATATATATATATATATATATATATATATATATATATATATATATATATATAGGGACACAGCATAAGTAGGAGGGCCCCACATGAAATATGAAGTGAATCAAATAGCATATCAGTATGTCAAAAGGTTAATAAAACTTATTAAATATAAAGTTATTTAAATAAAATCATGAGCTTTCGTTCCAATGCTGGAACCTCGTTCAGATGAAATTTATACACTAACATTAAAAAAGCAAAAGTTACTGAGTTATATAATATTTGAAGTTTGGATAATTTAATTTTGTTATAAATTTTTGTGGTGCTCAAAATATTATTTTGTATTATGTCAATGTTGTAATCACATTTTTGTTATTGAAATTATGTTATCCCTCCTACCTTCAACCTGAACTCGATTTTCCTACATCTACTTTCAAAAAAACTTTCTTACCCTTCTCATATCATCCATAAGGCCATAAAAAAAGGCAAACAGAACCTACTACAATCCTCCCATTAACCGCTCCCGTAATTCAAACTCTTTCCTCCCTCTACCTCAATTTCCTCTCAACCACATTAAAAATATCTTTCCAAAAACTCTACGTTTCACTTCCTCTGATATTCTTCCTCTTAAAAAACCCTTAAACCTCACATTCATCAACCCAGTGCCCCTAATGAACTTTCCCAATGTGTCTCCAAAATTCCATGTAAAGATTGCGAATCCCTCTACATTGGTGAAACCCACAATCTTACACGTCGACTCTATCAACACAAATATGACCTTCTACATGATAATCAAAATTCTTCCCTGACACTCCATCGCTCTACTTACAATCATTCCATTAACATTAACCAAATGACACCTATTCTCCATGTACAAAATTTACAAAAACGTAAACTCATCGAATCTTTTTGCATCATTAATTCAAATAATTTCAATAAACAAAAAGGTGATTACAACATTGACACAATACAAAATAATATTTTGAGCACCACAAAATTTTTTAACAAAATTAAATTATCCAAACTTTAAAATTTAAATAACTCAGTAATTTTTCAGTTTTAATGCAAAGTGTATAAATTCATCTGAACGAGGTCCATAGAAACCAAGCTTTCCATGATTTTATTTATAACTTGTATTAATAATTTGCTATTAAATTAACTCAGAATCTATTTGATTCCTCTATCAAACAATAGGGCCCTACTTGGTAACATTGTATCAGCGATCAATGTTGTTTAACCCATATATATATATATATATATGATATATATATATATAAGAGGTATAAATATGGCATATATATATATATATATATATATATATATATGTATTATATATATATACGGTATATATTAAATATACTTGAGATATTCCTGCTAAGAGACAAGTCACGGCACGAGCCTGATTTTACATATATATATATATATATATATATATATGATATATATATATATATATATATAGTGAGGTAGAGAGATATAGATATATATATATATATATATTTATATGTATATATATATATATATATATATATATATATATATATATATATATATATAGATTATTATAGATCAGTTATGGATGAACAAGATGTTATTACACAGCTAAAGAAAAAACCTTTTGGGTCACTCAAGTTTGAGAATAAACTTTTGATCGTCAAGAACGGACGTCCTTGCCCATCATTGAAGGATTTAACTGCAATTGTTAGGGAGAAAAATAAATCATACACCAGGCATTTTACAATCTCTAATTATGAGAACCATAATTGGCTATGCGGAAGTCAGAGTTTACTAAAATTGTTTTGTTGGCCTTGTCTTCTCTTCTCAAAATCCGCATATACTTCTTGGGTGTCAACTGGATTTTCAAACCTAAGCGGTCTTTCTAGATCGGCTAAAGCACATGAGAACTCCGAAAGTCACCTTCAGTGTGTAATGGATTTGTACGCCTTCGGTAAAGAAAGAGTTGATGAAGGATTAGACAAAACCCTGAGAGTTAATAATAGTCTACATAATCAAAAAGTTAAAAAGAACCGTGAAATTCTCAAGCGTTTAATTGATGTTACATGTTGCTTAGCAAATCAGGAATTGCCGTTTCGAGGACATGATGAAGGGAAAACATCTTTAAATAAAGGTAACTACATAGAAACTTTGAACCTTTTAAAAATCTGGGATCCATTACTCGCGGAACATTTTCAGACTGCTACAGTATTTAGAGGGACCTCGAGTGACATTCAAAATGATTTGATTAGTACTATTAGTGAAGTTGTAAATGAGGTTATTTTCCGAGAAATAGAAGAAACTGATTTTGTAGCTATCATGTTGGATGAAACATCGGATATTAAAAGTAGATCGCAATTGTCCACGGTTCTGAGGTATGTGCACAAGGGTGATAATTCTATAAAAGAAAGATTTATCAGATTTAATGATGTCAGTGCTGACCGAACAGCCGATGGACTATTCTCTCACATTAAGAATATTGTCAACGAATATAAACTAGCCGATAAGCTCATTGCTCAAACATACGATGGCGCCGCTGTTATGTCAGGTCATGTGTCGGGCTTACAAAAGAAAGTTCTAGATGAGTACCCTAAGGCTCTACATACTCATTGTTACGCTCACGTATTAAACTTGGTTTTGGCTCAGGGCATGAATGAAATTCCTGAGTGTAACTTATTTTTCTCCACTTTAAATGGAATTGCAACATTTTCATCTCATTCTAGCAAAAGGGCCTTTGCAGTTCAGGAACATCTTAAAAAGCATATTCCATCTTTTGCTCCAACAAGATGGTCTTTTACTTCTCGTTTGGTTAACACCGTTGATAGTTATTGGAAACCAATTACTGACTTCTTCTCAAGCATTTATGAAAACGATGATGACCAATGGAATGGACCAGACAGGTGCACAGCACATGGATACGTTGATTTCCTGAAAAATTTTGAAACAGTTTTTCTTTTAAATTTATTTTCGCCTTTATTCTCCCAATCGGACATATTGTTCCAAATTTTGCAAACGGAAAATATAGATATTATGGAATGCCTTAACTATGTAAAAGACTTCCACCAATATTTAAAAAACTTTAGGCAGGGTGTTAATCATTGTGATAAATGCCAAAAGAAATTATTGGACAGAATAATTTTAGAACAGGACAAGTGTGATAAATGTGAAATTGTTGGGTTTCTTCCACTTTGGGAAAAAACTGTATCTATGACGGGTTTACCCAAAAATAGGAGACGCGAAGATTTAGATAACTTGTCACAAGAACAACGATATCGCAGACTTTATTTCTCCATTATCGATAATTTAACATGTCATTTAACCACTAGATTCACTTCGCTCCAAAACTTAACATTTTTTGAACTCTTGAATCCTAGGAAATTTGAAATTTTTGCCCGAAAGAATGCTTTTCCCGAATCTCTTTTCGACAATTTAGGAAGAGTTTACCCAAACGTTTTCGATTTGTGTGGGCTCAAAAACGAATTAAACGTATTTTATAGAACCACTACTTTCCAAGGAAAATCCCCACACATATTAATTAAATTCCTAACAACAGAAAATTTGCACCAGCCCTTTAAAGAGATATTTAAATTGGCGAAATTGATTTCAACCATACCCGCGACGACTGCATCAGTGGAACGAAGTTTTTCAGCTCTCAAAAGAATACATACATACAAAAGATCCACTCAGAGCGAAGATCGTTTGAGTAATCTAGCGTTATTATCAATTGAAAAAGAAGTATTGGCATCGCTAAGAGAACAAGAAAATTTTTACAACATGGTGACCGAAAAATTTGCCACAAGAACGCGAAGACTGGACTACATTTAGCAGAGAATATATATATATATATATATATATATATATATATATATATATATATATATATATATATATATATATATATATATATATATATATATATATATATAATGACGGAATAGGGAACCGGGAACTGTAGCGATGATCTGCTGGAAAATGCCACGCCTCGCCACTGATATATATATATATATAAGAAGAAGATGATATATATATATATATATACATACAGGTATATATATATATATATAAATAAATATAAAGATATTAATATATTATATATAAATATAAAAATAGTAATATATTATTATTATGATTTTTTTATATTTTTATATTCATACAGATGATAAAAAAATATATATATATATATATATATATATATATATATATATATATATATTATATATATATATATATATATATATATATATATATATATATATATTTATACATATATATATATTATAAATGTATATATATATATATATATATACAGGGTGTTTACAGAATAGGGGGACAAATTTGGAGGATATTATCTTTGTACCATTACAAGTGTTTTGTCTTAAATAAAGTTACCTGTAAAGATCCTCATTTAATAGGTAAATGAGTTAGAAAGGTGCAAGGTAATGATTGTGAATATTAAGGTTTATGTCCATAGAAATTATTATTATTATTATTATTATTATTATTATTATTATTATTATTATTATTATTATCATAAATATTACCATATTATTATTATTGATATTAAAATTATTTAATAGTATTATCATTATTATTATTATTATTATTATTATTATTATTATTGTTATTATTATTATTATTATTGTTATTATTATTATTATTATTATTATTATTATTATTATTATTATAAATTATTATTATTATTATTATTATTATTATTATTATTATTATTATTATTATTATTATTATTATTATTATTATTATTATTATTATTATTATTATTATTATTATTATTATTATTATTATTATTATTATTTTATCATTATTATTATTATTATTATTAATATTATTATTATTATTATTATTATTATTATTATTATTATTATTATTATTATTATTATTATTATTATTATTATTATTATTATTATTATTATTATTATTATTATTATTTATTATGTTTATTATTATTAATATTATTATTATTATTATTATTATTATTATTATTATTATTATTATTATTATTATTATTATTATTATTATTATTATTATTATTATTATTATTATTATTATTATTATTATTTCATATTATTATTATTATTATTATTATTATTATTATTATTATTATTATTATTATTATTATTATTATTAGTTATTATTATTATTAATATTATTATTATTTTATTATTATTATTATTATTATTATTATTATTATTATTACTATTATCATAGTAATATTACTTATCAAATAATTATTGTTATTAAGGCATTAATATTGTTATTAGAAATATTTTTATGATTCGCATTATTATTTGTATTATTATTGTTATTGCTTGTATCCATTTCCCGAGTAAATATTGCTCGAATACTATCAACAATATTCCTAGTATTATTCATCCTATCTCTATAATAAGGTGGTACCTATCAAGCAACCTATAGCAGTGTCCAATATTAGAGACAGCAATACCCTGTTCTATAGGTTACTACTTTACGTTGCAGAGTTTCCGTAGCCAACTCGTCACATCTACGGAACATAAACACCAATATTCACATCATACCCTTTGCACCTTTCTAACTCATTTACCTACTAAATGAAGAACTTTACAGGTAACTTTATTTAAGACAAAACGCTTGTAATGGTACAAAGATAATATCCTCCAAATTTGTCCCCCTATTTCGTAAACACCCTGTATATATATATATATATATATATATATATATATATATATATATATATATATATATATATATATATATATATATATATATAGAGAGAGAGAGAGAGAGAGATATAAATCTATATATAAAAAAATCTATATATATATATATATATATATATATATATATATATATATATATATATATATATATATATATATATATATATATATATATATATATATATATATATATATATATATATATATATATATATATATATATATATATATATATATATATACTGTATAAGGAAACTGAAAGGTCTGTATAACGATATCGATAAAAAGTGAGAGTGTATCAAGAGCTGGAATAAATTGGCTTGTTTCCAATGAGAACATTAAAAACCTTTACA
>JABUQX010097022.1:35000-40000 GCA_015478945.1 Trachelipus rathkii
TTTATTTGAATAAATATATTTCATTTATAATTTTTAAAGGTTTATTTAAGAATTGAAATTTTTGAATTGAACAAAATTTAAAAAAAAAAAAATCAAAATAAAATGAATTTTCAATTTGAAATACTAGAACATAAATTTATAGTAGCTTTAAATTTTTTTTTATTATTATTATTTTTTTACAGTTGTCACCACCACTCACAGACGGAGCCCTATTCAAGGAGGGTGTGTTGCACGCCCAGAAGCTCACCAAATAACGCAAATTACGCAGATGATCACAGACGTAAAATGAGGGAGATTAAATTCAGTAGGAAACACAGAAGATGAAGAGAATCTGTTGGTGAACAGAGGTGGTGTGGAAAGAAGGAAGTACTGCAGGAAACCAGCCTGGGGTTACCAATATTCACACAAAACTCGCAGAGACAGCACCCCTTGTGCTACGCATGTCGTAAAGGTGGTGGTACGCGAGTGGGCAAGTTCCTCGAGCAACCTGCCGCTGCGGTACCCCAGAAAAGAGATAGAGCACCAACACGCCGCAAAGATAGAGGTCAAGTGAACTGGAAAGTACGGAACAGTTTATAAGTCTTTTATGCCATTGACTCGACCCTGTCCAAAAGTCGGGTGATAGCAGATTTCCCAGCAGATATGAGAACAACCCCATACAAGGGCGGATGAGGCCCTTGTGTAGCTGGAGTAACTGAGAAGAGGGAAAAAGTCTCGCAGTCTAAACAGAACTCCCAGTTTCTTTTGAGGCCGCCCTAGCAACAACCGTTGTGATGTGGTTTCCAAGACATTTTTTTGTTTATGTTATGCCAAGGATGTTTATATTGTCAACAGGAGACGAGAGAACCGTCGAAAGAGATAGAAAGTTAAGTGTCTTAGAGGGAGATTTGGTAGAAGTGAGTTTTTAAAGAATTAAATTCAAGGTTCAGACGACCCACCCGGAAAATTCTATCCAGATCTGCGAGAATAGAATCAGAAAGATTAGAAGTTAAAGAGGGAGCAGAATTGAAATGAGCTGAAGAATGAAGGGTCGAGTCATCGGCATACGAGTGGACAGAGTTAGATGTGCAGTGAGAAGATCATTAATGAAAGTAAGAATAAAGTAGGAGATAAGACAGAACCTGAGGAACACCACTATTGATAGAAAAGAAGAAGAAGTCGCCCTGTCAACAACAGCCGATATTTGAGCGATTTGAGAGAAAACCAGACATAAGTAAGCAAAGATAGAAGGAGGAAACCCAAAGGAAGGGAGCTGGAAAGAGTAGCATGCGTGCCATACCTGAACAAATGCTTTGAGCATGCAAGCTCCACCACGCAAGTCTCCCCATAGTTCCTAAGGGTTAAGATAAGAAAGTATATCGCCAGTAGACCTCGAGCGCCGAAAGCGGTACTGGCGATCGGAAAGAAGTGAATGAGATTCCAGATGATCTAAGAAATGAGAGTTGAGAAGGGTTTCAAAGATCTTAGATAGAATACAAGTGAGAGCTATAGGTTGATAGTTAGGAATGGATTCTTCTAGAGTGGCTACCTTTTTCTCGAAACCGGCTGGACATGTGCGCGCTTCCCAACACTGAGGAAAAGTGTTAGTATTGAGACAATGAGAATATAGTTGGAACGAGGGGAGGGGGCCAGCACGGGTGCTGGCACCCTCAAAACATGGGGAGGGAATGGGCGCCATCCGCCACTCTGCTTTCCTAACGTTCATAGATTACATTCAGCCCATGCACCTGATCAAATGTAATCACAGGCAAAGGCATAGGACACCTGAGAGGAGAAGGAGGAGGAAGAGGAATGCCAGAATTATCCAGGGTTGAGTTAGAGGAAAATAGAAGGGAGAAAGAGATTGGCCTTTCAGTTGGAGAATTAGCAAAAGAACCATCAGAGCGAATGAAGAGGAGGAAAGGCAGATTTACGGAAGTTGTTAGAGATGTTTTTTGGCAAGAGGTCAGAAAGATTTGTCAGTAGGAGAAATAAGGAGGTTAGCGCATTTTCGTTTGATGAAAGCCCGCTTTGGTCGTTGAAGAGTATCCCTGCAATGATTTCTAGCTGAATGAAAATTAGACAGAGTGATAGGAGAAGAGAATTTTTCCACCCCCGATACGCACTGTTTCTAGCATGAATGGCTAGAGAACAAGCAAGATCGAACCATGGATTATGAGGAGAGAAAGATTAGTCGAAGAAGGAATAAACCTGCTCATCCTATCAACGATTACAGCTCACCTTATCGGCAGAAGCCGAAGCGTGTCATTAGAGACAAAGCAGTCATTCCACTTTATAGTTAGCGGTGAAGCAACGCAAGGCCCCCCAATCGGCCTGATCAAAGTGCCAGAAAAACGGGTAGGGCAGGATGGAGCCGTTGGAGAGAAGGATTAAAATTAAGAGATATAAGGTTATGGTCAGATTTAACCAATAGGAGCGAAGGTGGTGTGTTTATAGAGAGAAGGACTAGTGATGAAACATAGGTCAAGTGTGCTCAAGAATTGGTTAGGACCGGAATATGTGTGGGTTCTTTAATTAGTTGTTCCAGATTGAGAATAATAATGATGAATATATATATATATATATATATATATATATATATATATATATATATATATATATATATATATATATATATATATATATATATATATATATATATATATATATATATATATATATATATATGTATATATATATATATATATATATATATATATATATATATATATATATATATATATATATATATATATATATATATATATAAGAAGTATATATATATATATATATATATATATATATATATATATATATATATATATATATATATAATATGGTTTTGTGCGGTGAATCTGAAGAGAGTTTGAGAGGATTGGTTGCATGTTTGAGCACCTTTCTCCCAGTTATGGAAGCAAGCGAAAGGTGATGGATGATGGAATAGTATATATATATATATATATATATATATATATATATATATATATATATATATATATATATATATATATATATATATTGGAGGGAAACCTAAATATGGTTCAAAATATGAAAGAATCATATTTGGCCTACATCAAATAAAGGAAGACCTGTTGGTTTATTCATGATTTTATCTTGAGGCTTTTCTGCTCTTTTTTTTCTTTCTTCTTCTTTTTTTCTCTGAAGAAAATTCTTTGTTTTTCCCCTTCCTGTATGAAAAACAATTGTGGTTTTCTAAGATGTGTGAAAAAGTAAACCATCGTAAAACAATTTATCTTGTTAACACTGTAACTACCTGTCATTCTTTAAGACTAACATATATATATATTATTATTATTATTATATAGAGCATATATATATATATTATTATTATATATATATATATATATTATTATTATATATATATATATATATTATACATATATACATATATTCATATTTCTATAAACCGTTGATGAATATATATATATTATTATATATTATTTTCTTATATTATTATCTTATTTTTTTATTACTATCATATATATATATATATATATATATATATATATATATATTATGTTTATATATATATATATATTAATATTATTAATATATATATATATATATATATATATTATATATATATATATATTATATATATTATTATTATATATATTACATATATATATATATTGTTATACATACATATACATATTACATATCATGTTTCATAACATATTATTATTATATATTATATATATTATTATATTATTATTATACATATATACATATATATATTATATTATTATTATTATTATTATTATTATTATTATATAAAGTTTATATTACATATATTATTATTATTATTATTACATATTATATTATTATTATTATTATTATATATTATATATATATATTATTATTATACATATATATATAAATTATATTATTATATATATTATATTATATTATTATATATTATTATATATATATTATTATTATTATTATTATTATATATATATATATATATTATATATATATATATATATATTATTATTATTATTATATATACATATATATATATATATATATATATTAGACATGGAGCGAGTATTCGTATTCGCATTCCCGAATGAGAATATTTGCATGCTTTTCAACACACAAATATTTAGAAAAATTATTCGCATTCACTTGTGCATTAGCGAATATTAAAAATAAATTATATGCTTTCACATTCGCACTCGGACAAATGAGAATGCGAATATAAAACGGTCAGATAGGATTTGTTAGAAAATTTATCAACTTTTATTGTGATAAGTTAGCCAGAATAAGTTAACTAATACCAACTTTTCAGATCATGGCAGTAATCTGAAACACAATTAAAATCTAACAATAATGACAGAATTGTGCTAGTGAGTGTATACTGTATACGCTCAAGATCAACTGTTCAAGAAGTTATTTAATGGCATCCTCGTCCAGTGCTGTTTGGGATTACTTCGATAGTGTATTCAATTACATCGCAGTGTATACTTTGCAATGGTAACTATTCTCGGAAATTAAGAGCGACATTTGAGTTCTGAAGCCTTCTAGTCAGCAAACACAAGGAAGAGGAAGAAACGCAGGCGAATAAAAGAAGAAAGGATCTTCATTACCATTCTTAAAAAAGTCACAGATTACGCTGGAAACTTGTATAGAAAATAAAAACATATGGGACGATAAAGACAAAACAAATACAATGGATGTATAGAAAACTTGCAGAAATTTAAAGTAATGAACAATCTTCTGATTTCTCACGTTGAAGTTCTTGGCTGCATAGAGCTAATGAAAAGAGTGGTTCCTTTATATTTACTACGTTAAATGAAATGCCTCAAAAATATTCTACGTGAGAAAATGTATGACAAAGTTAAACTAAAATTTCAGAATTGTACTTATATTATATATATATATATATATATATATATATATATATATATATATATATATATATATATATATATATATATAATATAATATATATATATATATATATATATATATATATATATGTAATATATATATAT
>JABUQX010097022.1:45000-50000 GCA_015478945.1 Trachelipus rathkii
TTAAGGTAAGTAAAAATAAGAAAATGTAATGTTTATTTTTGAAGACGAAGAGATTTAAATTTTAGATTTTTAAGTTTAACTAATTATTTCAATCAGTTAATTAACTGAAAGTAATTTTGACTTATATTGAGTTGCCTAAAATTATGAAACAATTAACTTCTCTTCTATAAATGAAAACTGACAAAGATTCATGTGTATGTTTCTTATTGGTTTCTGGACAAACCTGCGGAGTCAGAGCAAAACAAATTTTTTAGTAAAGCTGAGAGACCTGGACCTGGACCTGGACCTGGACCTGGACCTGGACCTGGACCTGGACCTGGACCTGACCGGGACCTGACCGGGACCTGACCAGGACCTGGACCTGGACCTGACCGGGACCTGACCAGGACCTGGACCTGGACCTGACCGGGACCTGACCAGGACCGGTACAGTCTGAAAATTTTATATAAAAAAGTGCTCCAGAGTCGAACACAGAGGAATACTGGAGCCAAGCAATTTTAAAATCGTTGAACCGGTATCGATATTTTAACGTGACAGAGACGGAGCCTGAACCGGAAAAAAATTCCCTCCTCCGCAGCTTTGTTTACAATAATTTGGCAAGAATATCTTTAAATCCCTTAAATATTTTCCATATTTCCAAAAGTTTCGATTTTCAAATTCTTTATTTTATTGTTTGTTTTCATGTAACATTAAAGGCAAGTTTGTTATAGTTCTATTTTTGAAAACTAAATTATACACCTTATATTTTTACCGTTGAAGATAAATATAATTACGTAATGATTAATATTTCCTTAGTCCCATTCTATTCTAACGATGAAAACGTAGCGTTTTTGACGCCACGAAAATGCTAGTTGAATAAGTCAATGAGTAGCAAATTATTATTATTATTATTATATATATATATATATATATATATATATATATATATATATATATATATATATATATATATATATTATATATATATATATATATATATATATATATATATATATATATATATATATATATATATATATATATATATATATATATATATATATATATATATATATAATAACGCTCTTAAACGTATTCATTGGTTGCGTCTAGTATTCTGACCAAGACCATATTTCGAAGCATTAAAATTAATATGAACATGTTGAACATCGATGCCATTTTTATTGTATTTCTCAAATTTATATTCTTTTTTAAATTAATAAAATTGCAATAAAAAAAAAAAACAGGAAATAAAATTAAGTAATTTTCATCGGCGACAAAATTTTCATTTCAAATATAAATATTAAATAAAATTTAGCAAACGTGCCTCGTGTGGAGAGCATTGGATTTAAATTGCAGGAGAAAATATATTATTTTAACTAATTCAGAGGTGAATGAGCTAGGGTGATAAAGAAGAGAAAAACGGTATAAAGAAGGAGAAAACGAGTGAACAAACAGGAGGGAGTTATTAATGTGAGAGTGGAGGAGAGAAAGGTTCTTTAGAAGACGAGGAGGATTCAAGAAGTCATGGCTTTATGTTAATGAAATTTTTTTATATTCATTTGAAGGAATGAATATCTTATATTGTCTCAAATTACCAAATAATTTATTGATATATATATATATATATATATATATATATATATATATATATATATATATATATATATATATATATATATATATATATATATATATATATATATATATATATATATATATATATATATATATGCTATATTTACTACTATACTACTATATATTTATATATATATATATATATATATATATATATATATATATACTATATATATAAATAAATTTATTTATATATATATATATATATATATATATATGTAAATTTAAAATGAATGTAAGGTAAATTACTTAATATGTTTATATCAATACAAAAAAAGTATTTACCAATAATGCCAAAATTAACTAAATTTTTAAAAAATTGTAAGACTAATTTTTATACACAATTAATTTAACTTTTATCCCTCTATGTGACTGCGCACTTAGAATCATAAAAATTCACATAATCATGAAAGTGTTTCTCTCTACTAATTGTACAGTCTTAAACATGTAAATAATTCATTTTCGGTCTCGAACAACAATCATCTGTCTGTTGTAGTTAATAAATATGATAAAACTCTTCTCTGTGCTTCGATGTGCTTTTGCTGTTTCTTTCATCATCAAAGGCATTTTATTTGGTAAAGCTGTAAAGAGCAATAACAAAATTCCCTGAACGATGCTTATCAAGTAATTTTAGTCCAAATCAAAATAGGAAAATTTGTCTCCTCATCACACATGCAAGCCCACACACACACACCTACACACATACAAATCTTTTATATATATATATATATATATATATATATATATATATATATATATATATAGAACATATATATATATATATATATATATATATATATATATATATATATATATTTACTATATATATATATATATATACCTATATATATATATATATATATACTATATATATATAATAACAACAATATATATATATATATATATATATATATATATATATATATATATATATATATATATATATATATATAGGCTATTTGTAGAAGGTTGACTCCAGGAACGAAAATCAATAAAAAATGTATCGTAATTTCAATAATTTTAGGTAAATATTGCAATATGAGATTGACAACCTAATCTAACCTAACCTGGCAGAGCTAACCTATTCTAACCCAGAGCCTAACCTAGAGATTTACCTAACCTAATATTAAGCAGGTCAACCTCTTATAAATGTCCATATATATATATATAATATATATATATATATATATATATATAATAATATATATATATATATATATATATATATATATATAATAATATATATATATATATATATATATGTATATATATAATAATATATATATATAAATATTATGTATATATATATAATATATATATGTATAATAATAATATATATATATATATATATATATATAATAATATAACTATATATATATATATATATATATATAATAATAACAATAATATATAGGTTGATGTGTACAATCATAGATGTATTTTGCAAAATTTATTTCTGGATTTATTCATCCCTTAATCCAATTAAAATTAAATGCTTGAACAATTTTATATTACTTTTTATGCTGAATATGAGTTTTCAAGAGGTGAAATCAATTTATTTAACGCCTTAAAAATTTTATAAAATGAAATTCATATATATATATATATATATATATATATATATATATATATATATATATATATATATATATATATATATATATATATATATATATATATATATATATATTATATATATATATATATATATATATATATACGATATGTGTAGGTGTGTGTGTGTGTGTTATTTCAAATTACTACAAAATTATAATTTATCAAAATTTCCAAAATTGCTATTTTATTTTTTTTTTAAATCTATTCTAAATAGAATTTCACTGTCAGGAATCAAATATATATTTTTAAAAAAGTTATTTGAAGGGTTTGTAATGGTTACGGAGAGATCTTACTTTATGCGAAAGTTTCTATACGAAGGAATAATTTTTTTCTCCTAAGAGTAACCTTTTGTCAAAATCTGAAATTGTTTATGACATTCTGTAAGATTTTATCCCATCATCGGATCAGAATTAAAAAAGCTACGAAAATGTCCTTTATAAACTTTAAAACTTGTTTCAGATGACGACATAATATCTCTGAGTGAGACTTTTAGTTTTTCTTTATACTAGTTGCTGCATTCAAAATGAGAGCAATCAATTCCCCTTGCGCACTTTCCTTTGTTTTGGGCAACGGCCATTTTCAACCCTCTCAATAAATCAAAACTATGAGAGATATGGCCGAAGATCGTGGTGGCCAATAAATCGAGCCCTACGGCCAATCCATAGGCCATAGAAATGCATTCTCAGCCGTATAACCAAAGGAATATCCTCCAAAGATCAAAAGTCCAGGCAATTCATTTTGCAGAAATTGTTGACATCTTTCATTTGTTAAGAGATTGCCAATGACAACAGGAACTATCAAGCTTGCTGCTCACATTTACTGCAAAGCAATGTTGGAAAGAAGGTAATACGGTTAAATGCAGATTTTCTTAACTTAAACAATATCTACTTCGACAGTTACTGATATCGTCAAGGGTGATTGTTGTTTCATCTGTTAATAGTATATTTGGTAATAACAGCCAATGGCACTCCATTCACTTAAAAAAAACAATCCAAGAGCGGCATTTCCCTGATGCATATTGAACATGCTGATAATAATGATAGGGAAGTAAGCCAAATCAGTGAAATTTTCGACTGATCCTTGTCTGTTCCGCACCAAGGACCGTAATATTTCTTCTTACTCGTAGTAGAACTTTGCCCTGCCATCCGTAAGATGGTTTCCCCTTTCACAGTATGTTGCTGACTTGTTGTGGTGAGATATGGTCACTGGTAAGTGCTTCATTAATATGCAAGTTGATGTAAACTTTACACTGACCCATACTATCGTTTCTCTCTCTCTCTCTCTCTCTCTCTCTATATATATATATATATATATATATATATATATATATATATATATATATATATATATATATATATATATATATATATATATATATATATATATATATATATATATATATATATATATATATCCATAATATATTGGTGATCGTATGTGCATGTAAGCGTAATTATTCAAAATGAGATAATTAATATATGTCTCATTAAAACAGTAAAGCATTTATCGCATTTAATTTTATTTTATGAATTTATTTAGACGAGGTACTGAAAAAAAAATTACTCTGAGAAAATGACACAAAATTTAGTTACAACTATTAACCTTCTTGGAGGAAACTTTTACCAACATGAATTAAAAGAACGTTTTAAAAGAAAATTCATTTACCAAATTTTTTTAACAAACTATATGTCAAACATACTTAACGGTGAAGAAAAATAATAATAATAATAATATAATATATATATATATATAATAATATGCTTAAT
>JABUQX010097022.1:62500-70000 GCA_015478945.1 Trachelipus rathkii
TATATATATTATATATATATATATATATATATATATAATATATTATATATATATTATATATATATATATATATATATATATATATATATATATATATATATATATATATATATATATATATATATATCAGGGTTGGCAAAAAAAAAACATTTTTTAAAAAAAAAAGGCCAGTGGACCCGGGGTTTTTTCGTTCTTTTTCACCTAAGATCCGAAAAAACAGTTAAAATTGGGTTTTTCATTTTTCCTTTCTTTTTCAGCAATAACTGAAATTTCATTTTATTTAATTGTTTGTTTTAAATTTTGCTAAGTTATTATATAAGTTTGATTTTAACAACATAATGCCAAAGACTCTTGGATGCAGAAAAAAGCTAGGAAATGAATGGACTGAAGTTCCGAATGTCTAAGACCCCAGCAAAGTAAAATGTAAATATTGCAGTAATGAAATTAGAAATAAAGTTGAAAGAATAAAAGTGCATCTAAAAAAATGTTGCAGCAAGCGCTTGGTCATTTTCTGTCAAATCTAGTGAATCAAGTGTTAATACAACCGTTGAAAGTATGGATCTTACAGATGTAGAAGAAAGGGATTCACCTACTTTTTCGATGGCTGCAAGACATTCGACAATGAAAACGTGATTATCTGCATCTGACACGTCAAAACTCAAAAAAACTATCTAAATATACCATTAAAACGACAACTTCACAAAAAGAAATTCTTGTCCAAAAAATATCAAAGTTTTTTTTTTATGCTAACAACGTCTCATTTTTAAGTGTTGAATTGAAGCACTTTGTTGAAGTGATACAAGCTTTAAGACCTGGCTACTCCCCACCTATCTTCGAAGAATCTAGGCAGTCCACTTTTGAACACGGCTGTATATTTAGAGATATGTACATATCTCTAGATAATATTTTTAAAGATATAAAGTATTATATATTTAGTATATATATATATATATATTATATTATATAATATATATATATATATACATGATATATATATAGTATATATAATATATATATATATATATATATATATATATAGATATTATATTATATATAATATATATATATATAATATATTTATATATATAATATTATATATATATATTATATATTTCTTTTGAGCAAATGAATTCAAATGAGCTTATAAATATTTAACTAAATAAAAGAGTATAATTTTTAATATTTTTTATTTTTGTTTTACTATTTTTAATCTATTTTATTCTTAAAAAAAAAAAATAAAAAACCACGTGGGCAAAATAGCGCATTTTTTCAATTAGAGTTAAAAAAAACGCTGAGTCTTTGGGACGGTCCCACTTCATATCAAACCTGATATATATATATTAATATATACTATTATATATATTATATATATATATATACTTATATATATATAGTATATTATATAAGTATATATATATATATATAATATTATATATATATATCATATATATATATATATATAATATAATATATATATATATATATATATATAATATATATATATATATATATATATATATATATATATAATATATATATATATATATATATATATTATATATAATATATAAATATATATTATATATATATATTATAGTATATATATTATTATATATATATATATATATATATATATATATAATATATATATACTTAATATATATATATATATTATTATATATTATATATATATATATATATATTATATATATATATATATATATATATATATATATATATATATATATATATATAATTTATATATATAATATACTATATTCGTGTGTGTGTGTGTGTTGTGTGTGTGTGTATGCTCTGCACAGAAAATTTATTGAATAATAAACTTTCATAATAATATTTAAAGACTATTGATTAGCATATATAATCGCAGTGCAAGATATTTTATATTATATTTTGCACTTATTTATAAAAATCTATGAACGTATATAACAGTAAAATATTATAATTAATTGAAAGAAATAAAAGAAACTGAATGGAAAGATATTATTAGGATAGAATAGTAATATATAGGATGACTACAAATGGAGAAAGAAGAAGAGAAAAAAAAGATAAAAGAAGAAAAATCGATTTAATTTAAAAAATATTAAGGAAGAAATTATCATGAAAATTGATAGAGCAAAGAAAAGAAAGAGAGAAAGGAAAAAACGGGTAACAATAGAGATAAACCGAAGAAAAAGACAGATGAACAATTCTCTGCATAGAAGAAAAGCTCTTTCAGAGTTTTCCACTTAAATAATCATTGTTATTTTCATTTTGCCTTTAAATGTGTTCTAACGTTAACCCTGCGTCGAGAGAGAGAGAGAGAGAGAGAGAGAGAGAGAGAGAGAGAGAGAGAGAGAGAGAGAGAGAGAGAGAGAGAGAGAGAGAGAGAGAGAGAGAGAGAGAGAGAGTTTTTAAAAGAGTCTCAACTTTTGTCTTTTATTTTTTCAAGTAAAATTTTGACTTCATAAATCTCGGTGTATTGAATTTCTACTATTTTTTTTTATTATTATTATTTTATTCAGTGCTAACAATGTGCTTCTTACGAATTTGTTCATATCTGCGGCAATGGAGAGCAGCCAAATTAAAAATACATGCAGCGTGGAGATTCTTATGTGAAGGGGAAAAAGGGAACGTCTGAGAAGAATAAAATACATTTTATCTTCGTAATAGGCAAAAATTTTATATTCTATTGTCTAAAATTGCTTGTCCCTGAATTAAATATAACAAATGCGTCCTTTTAAAATAAAAACGAGTTAAATTTTTCGGAAAATATTCATCTCTTGGAGTTCAAATTGCTTTTCAAAAAATTTGTTCTTAAATATTTTATCTATTATATAGCAAAAATAAAAAAAAAAATAAAAAAATGTTTATACACAATGTAACACAAAAATTTTTTTTTTTATTTTTTTTATTGAAATATGAAGTTAAATGATCCTATCATTTTTTTCTATCATCGATACTTTGAGAGTTCTTGCAATATTTAAGTTTTGGCATTTTTAAGGTTTGTTAAAGAGCTTACACTGTAGGTATTTATTACAATTTTTTATTTGAAGGTTTAAATTTACGAATAGAAACTTAAAAAAGACGATTTTTACTTGATAAGATAACATTCTAATATCCACAATATAAGTCGATGCTTTATTTATGCCAAAAACATGCTTCTTGCCTTTAAAAAGCGCTTTGTGGATTTGGTTTCTCTTATCTAAAACACATTATAATAACCCTTCATGGCACTAATTCCCAACGTCCCTGTATCGCCTTTTCATTCGTCTGATATCCTTAGTGAATCTTTCACCATGTTCTTTACTTACATCCCCTAAAATTCCCTCGAAAAAAGTCCAAATGCGAGTGTAAATAAAGCACCTTTAATGACGTACGGAACCTATTTTTTTTTATAACAATCAGTGAGCATTTTTATCAGCTGTATATTCCTTAAACTTACAATTTCCTAAAAATCCCTTAACCACATTACGGACATGACATCAGGCATCATTTTCAATTATGCTCGTCTTTTTCTTCAATTTCAAGGATTTTAAGCATATTTAAGCATGTTTCAATGAGCTTATCATCTTCAGAAAAGAAAAGAGAAAAACCTGCTACAGATATATTTATATATAATATTTATATTAATATATATATATTATATATATTATATAATATATAATATATTTAATATATATATATATATAATATATATAATTATATATATATATATTATATATATATATAAAGCTGCTGATATATTTTAGAAACATACGTTCTTTTTATATGTCATGGACTTGTCATAAAACAATTTTACTTACAGAAGGATGGTGAAGTATAGGGTAGTTTCATTATGAGGACTGGGGTCTGGTTAAGGAAATAACTGGGTATGGAAGAGATGCCTTCCTTTACCTTTTCCATATTTTGTAAATCCACATGCAGAAGTACAGTCATCATAGTGTTCGTTTGGCTCCGCCCATATTCTGGGAATACGCTAACGGCATTGCTTTTCCCTTGTTCCTCTAAATTCTCCTAGGGTTGTTTTACACTTCAACATATAAATGAGGTGCTCAGTGCTTTATCTTAATCAACCATAGGCATACCAAAAGTAGAGCTGTACGCTTTCATACTTGGTTCCCTTCACAATTTGGTGGAATTTTGCTTAGGAACTATCATATATATCCACACACATAAAAAATAAATCTGCATAACGTTTACACTGTCTACTTCATTTTTTAAATGTTTTTTATATTATTATCTAATATGTTTGAAAATTATAAAAGATATTTAAGTTTTGTACCTTACTTTCCAATATTATTGCATTACCACGTGGACAGATGGTAATATATATATATATATATATATATATATATATATATTATATATAATATATATATATATATATATATATATATATATATATATATATATATTATATATATATATATATATTATATATATATAAATAGGTCTTAAAACATGAAAACTCCTCATAAAACATAATGGTAACTGACTTTCACACAGAGCAATGCCGGTAACACCCCTACAAATGAGAAGATGCCAATATTGCTTCATGCGCATCGTACACAAAAAACGCTGTCGATGCTAGAGACAAACTAAAAACATTTGGAATCTGCATTAAAAACTGAATAAAAAACAAAAAAAAAAAAAACAAAACTTTTTTTTTTTTTTTTGTAACATTGTGTTATTTAAAATATCACTTAAGTATTATATATATATATATATATATTATATATATATATATATATATAATATTATATATATATATATATATTATATATACCATATATACCATATAATATTTATATATATTCATATAATATATATATATATTATATATATATATATATTATATAATATATATATATATAGATATATAGATTATATAAATATATATATATATATATTATATATATATATATATATACATAAATATTAATATATTAATATAATATATATTAATATAGTATATATATATATATATATAATATATTATATATATATATATATAATATATATATATATATACTAATATATATATTAGTTTATATTATATTATATATATATAATTATTATATTATATATATATATATATATATATATTATATATATATATATAGTTATATATATAATATATATATATTCTATATATATACTATATATATATATGGCGAGTTTTATCTTCTATTAATAAATTACAAAACTATTATTTACTTGAAAGGAAATAAATACTCTAATTTAAAATACATTTGATTGATAAAATTATAAACCATTTCTCTCTGCTTCCACATTGAAATTATATTTTCTGGTTGTCTCACGTTCTCAGCTGGTGGGATATGAAAATTAATTTCAAAAGACTTATATATATATATTAATTATTATTATATATATATATATATAATATATATATATATATATATATTATCTATATATATTAATATGTATAATAAGTTTCGCAGACGTCAAAGTTATATCCATTACATTTTTAATTATAATCTTTACTATATCGGGACAACTGATTTCGAAAATGCTGTTTAAAATTTCAATTTCAATTTCAATTTCTAGCTTTCGAATTACAGCAAAGACCTAAAACTATGCTTATTTATCAATAAATATTTGGTTCTAACCTTTAACAGATAGCAACATGTCAAATGGTAGTCGCAATTTAGTAATTTGTCTTTGCATATGTGTGTTCAAGTGATTAGGAAATTCTCGCCAAATAACGGTTTTCGTATATTAGAGTATTTGAAGTGTCGGGCGAAAATGTGTTGTGATAATACTAGTTACGATTTTATGATCTTACTGCGGGTAGTATATTTATAAAAATGTCCGGAAGTTTGTAAATAATCCGAAAAATGCTATATTTAAGGAGAAGTAACATTTGCTTTGTAAAATTTCTCTTTTATTTCAATTGCTATTTCCAACAACGAGGGACATCAAATTCAGGATAAAAGATATGGAGTTTACTTGCCTATAACAGGATTTTATTATCAAAAGATCAAAGAAGGCGAGCTTAACGACGGACTTGCTAAAAATAAGGCAGAACTGTTATCCATCCAGGTTACAACAGTGATATTTTCTACACCATCCTGTAAAGATGATAATATTTCGAACTAGAAATAAAGGTTTGGCCGTTTCTTTAAAATCGATGGTTATTTCACTTTATGAAAAGTTATTGCTGGCTTGATGGATTCAATGATTATAAGGCACATTCCTGTTAAATAGCTATTATCCACTGATGTTTCAAAGACAAATCTTGAAGTAGACTTCATATATAATTGAAATATTATATTATATATATACTTATATGTATATATATATAGTACAATAGAGATATATATCCATAATATATATATATATATATATATATATATATATATATAATATTATATATATATTTATATAATATATATATATATATATAATATATATATCTTACATTTTCTGATATAGCTATATAGTACAAGAGAATCTTATCCAAATATAAATAATAGAATATAAGGAATACCAGTGAGAAATTTATGGTGATTTCAATTTAATTGTAATTTTACTAGAACTGGAAGCAAGTGACACAAAGTAATGTTTCCTGTGTGAGTGGTAAAGTATCTCCATCTCCAGAAATATTTACTGAGTTAAAAAAAAAAAAAATGCTCATCTATAAACCCTGAAATGAAAAGTGTTGTACACAGGTTGGGGATTTTTTGATTGTTTTTATATATAAATCAATTTTTTATTTTATAAAATTTTGTTTTTACTTTTTTTATTTTTTGTGATTTTCCTGATTTTCTTTATTTTTGATTTTTTTAGGCACAAATTGCTTTCTTACTTGTTATTTTTTTAATAATTGTAATTATTACCTAATTAATCATATTTTAGTCACAGCATAATTATATTTAGTTTAATTAAATTAATTTAAAATATCATATAATACTGTAAATTATTTTCTGAGTGCTCTAATTTTATTTACTTCTTTTTTAAAAGTGATTTTAAACTATATTGATGAATTTACTTATTACATAGATGAAATATACTTATCATTAATTAAGTGATAATTAGGATTAATTAGTAATTAAAAAAAAAAAACAATTTACCTAAAAAATAAAAAAATAAAAAAAATAAAAAAAATCACGTAAAAAATCAGTTGATTTAAATCACTTAAATTTTTTTTGCCAATCCTGGTTATACAAAACCTCTGATTAAAACAAAAAAAAGTTATGCTCTGCCTCAACATATTCATTTGTGCCATACGAAGAATTTGCTTTGAATGGGAGGGGTCTTCCATTCAAATATATGTGTTAAAAGTTCTCCAGGATCGGCTTCGAAAAGCAAATACAGACGTGTTCATCAATCCATAAAACGGGATACTTTTCCTAAGCTACATGTTTGAAACATTGCTAAGTAACAATGGAACTACAGTATTTCGATGTTTGAAAAGGTTTCGAATAATTTTCTCGAAATTTCGGAGCTGAAAACTTGAAAGAGTTTGTTGAAGAT
>JABUQX010097022.1:77500-85000 GCA_015478945.1 Trachelipus rathkii
ATTATTATTATTATTATTATTATGTACGGTTGGATTTTAAAAATTTCATATGATATTACAAATGTACTCTAGCTTATAGCCTATTATAGTAAAAAAAATTTCATATGAGACCGTGTATATCGTCAGTATTTTTTATTTTTTGGATTGCATGGTGTATAACAACTATTTCTGTGATTCTAGTTTAGTGTTACTATACATTTTATTATTTTGCCATAAGCAAAAATCTCAGGTGTTATTTCTTTCTTGCTTGCCTTACTACTTCTCTTCTCTCTTCTTCTCTCTCTCTCCTCTCTCTCTCTCTCTCTCTCTCTCTCTCTCTCTCTCTCTCTCTCTCTCCTCTTTCTCTCTCCTCTCTCTCTCTCTTTCTGGGCCTTTCTCATTTGAGTCGTTTATTTTGTGGCGATGTTTTTCTAAAGCAAATGTATTTTGAATTCTGTTTTCCATAATAGTGGTACCTTCGTACTATTACCACCTTTTCATATTAAGACGGCAAAACTTAAATTATTATATTTTGGCATAGTAAAGAACAAATGTAAAATATAATTTAAGGTATGTTGGGAAAATCAGTTTTGTTGAACATTTGATCTTTTTTTTTTTTTTAAAATAAACAAAGGAATCTTTAGGGCAAAGAGGATGCAGGTAGAACAAAAACTTGCCCAATAATGACATTGTAAATTTAATTTAGAAATTTGAAAACTAAACTACTCCTTCTTGTATTACATTGGCCTAAGTCAACTAATTATAATTCATAGTCTTGAATTAATTATAAAATGTAACGAAATGTCCGATTACCTTAAAATTTTTAAAAAGAGAAAGAAAAGAAAAAAGACACAATCTAAATTATCAACTTCACATTTATTTTTCGTATTTTTAAATTATAGTTTAATTTACTTTTGACCTTTGCAATAATTGTAATTTTTTTAATTTAATTTTGGCTTGTTCTAAAAATAAAGTCATATCCTTGAAAATGCCCAACGTGAGTGGACGCATGCTTGGATGTTTCCTAAGACAATTACTCTGTATGCTCAGAATTGTCGTAATAAATATGTTATAAATTATGGCTGTAATATTTTAAGGATGTGAAAAACTATTTCAAAAATTATTATTATTATATTATTTATTATTATTATTATTATTATTATTATTTTATTATTATTATTATTATTATTATTATTATTATATTATTATTATTATTATTATTATTGGTTAAATTTTATATGTTTATTCATATTTAATATGGAGTATATGCTCTCTTCGTCTGAAGCTTATTTACAAATCTAACCAATTAGTAATGCATTTCTTTTCTAACTCATATTAATTAATATCAGCTAAATTAACTAAATTGTGCAAATTAATTACAATATTTTGGTGAAATTATAGTCTTAAAAACTTTTTTTGTTTTTTATTTCTTTTTTATTTTATTTTAATTGTTTCAGCATAAGAGAAATTAAACTGTTTAGTATTGAAATGTTTTTATTTTTTATTTTTTTTCATTTTTATTTTTCTTCAAATATATATATATATATATTATATATTATATATATATATATATATATATATATATATTATATATATATATAATGATATATATACTATATATTATATTAATATATAATATATATTTATATATTAATATATATATATATAATATATATATATATATATATATATATAATATATATATATATATATATATATATTATTGAAGATTATTGCATCTTTTATTTGAATAACGAGCGGCTCAGGGTAGTTGTATTTGTTATTTGTTGAATATGTTAACAAATGTTCGAGCCCGGGCGTAGGTGAAAAATTATCACGGTTGTATTGTTGTTATATTTATAGTAATGGCTGTGGTTCCATGGTAACCGGTATTTGGATTTGGGTGGATGTCTGTAACTAATTAACACCTCAGTAAATTATCAAATTTCTTTAGTAATGAACAATAAGACTGGCATGGACTACAAATAATCAGTTTCTTCAAAAACTTAAATAAGATTACTTGAAAAATTTCTACGATGGCTTTTTTTTATAATTATTTAGTTTTTATTTTATTTTAGTTTTTGAGTAATCGAAGGCAAATCACAGTAAAGGTAGACTGCTCTTTACATTGTGTTGCAGCTAACCTGCTCTGATAATTCATTGGTCAACAAATTTTGGATGATTGAGTGTTATTAATGATTAAAGTGAAAAAAGATGAGAGTAGTAAATTGTTGAAGATTATAATCACATTGTTTTAAATTTATTTATTAGCCTTATTTTCGAGAAACTAAACATTTCAAAGAATTATATGTTAGTAAAATATGAATGTGCACTTTATTTTAACGTCGTCTCTTTTTTTTCCTGTCCATGGTATTTTGTTCCAAGAGATGTTTTTTCAGCACCCATTAATGATCACCTAGAACGACAGCGCTCCATTTCCCTTTGTACGTGCTCCACCTCCGAAATCCTCGAAAGAGAGCGCCCGCCAGTTTATTTATCAAGTCACAACAATTCTGCGGCAATTTGTTCTAGGTGTGATTTAAAAAGAGCAATATATGTAGCATATTGAAGCTTGTAGTATTCAATGCAAATGCATCAAATCTTCAACAAGTTGAGTGCTTTCAGCTCGAAATTTCGAGAAAATTATTCGAAACCTTTTCAAACATCGAAATACTGTAGTTCCATTGTTACTTAGCAATGTTTCAAACATGTAGCTTAGGAAGATCCCGTTTTATGGATTGATGACACGTCTGTATTCTTGCTTTTCGAAGCCGATCCTGGAGAACTTTTAACACATATATTTGAATGGAAGACCCCTCCCATTCAAAGCAAATTCTTCGTATGGCACAAATGAATATGTTGAGGCAGAGCATAACTTTTTTTTGTTTTAATCAGAGGTTTTGTATAACCAGGATTGGCAAAAAAAATTTAAGTGATTTAAATCAACTGATTTTTTACGTGATTTTTTTTATTTTTTTTATTTTTTTATTTTTAGGTAAATTGTTTTTTTTTTTTTTAGTTACTAGTTAATCCTAATTATCACTTAATTAATGATAAGAATATATTTCATCTATGTAATAAGTAAATTCATCAATATAGTTTAAAATCACTTTTAAAAAAGAAGTAAATAAAATTAGAGCACTCAGAAAATATACAGTATATATATAATTTAAATAATTTAATTAAACTAAATAATAATTATGCTTACTAAAATTATTATTAATTAGGTAATAATTAGTATTAATTACTAATTTTAAAAAAATAACAAATAAGAAAGCAATTTGTGCCTAAAAAATCAAAAAAAAAGAAAATTAAAAAAAAAATTCACAAAAAAAAAAAAAAAAGTAAAAAAAAAATTATTAAAAATTGATTTATATATAAAAACAAAAAAATCCCCAACCCTGTGTACAACACTTTTCATTTCAGGTTTTAATGAGGAGCATTTTTTTTTTTTTTAACTCAGTAAATATCTCTGGAGATGGAGATGACTTTTATCACTCACACAGGAAAAATTACTTGTGTCACTTGCTTCCAGTTCTAATAAAATTACAATTAAATTGAAATCACCACAAATTTCTCACTGGTATTCCTTGTATTCTATTATTCATATTTGGATAAGATTCTCTTGTATATATATATATATAAAAATATATATATATATATATATATATATATATATTATATAAATATATATATATATTAATATATATATTATATATATAATATATAAATATGGATAAGATATCTCTTGTACTATTTATGCATAATATATATATATATTATATATAATATTTCAATTATATATGAAGTCTACTTCAAGATTTGTCTTTGAAACATCAGTGGATAATAGCTATTTAACAGGAATGTGCCTTATAATCATTGAATCATCAAGCCAGCAATACTTTTCATAAAGTGAAATTACCATCGATTTTAAAGAAACGGCCAAACCTTTAACCTCCATTTCTATTCGCAATATTATCATCTTTACAGGAGGTGTAGAAAATATCACTGTTGTAACTGGATGGGATAAAACAGTTCTGCATTTTTTGTTTTTTTTTTTTTATTTTTAGCAAGTCAAAAATTAGCTCGGCTTCGGTGTTCCTTTGATAGTAACATTAGTTATAGCAATAAGTTTCCATATTTTATGCATTAGTTGTGATAACCCTCGTTTTGAAATAGCATTGGCAAATCACGGGTGGTATCTTACATTGCAAATGTTACTTCTCCTTAAATATAGCATTTTTCGGATTATTTACAAACTTCCGGACATTTTTATAAATATACTACCCGCAGTAAGATCATAAAATCGTAACTAGTATACACAACACATTTGCCGCACTTCAAATACTCTATATACGAAAACGTTTTATTTGGCGAATTCTAATCACTTGAACACACATATGCAAGAATTACTAAAATTCGACTCCATTTACATGTTGCTATCTGTTAAAGTTAGAAACAAATTATGTTGATAATAAGCATAGTTTTAAGGTCTTTGCTGTAATTCGAAAGCTAGAAATTGAAATTGAAATATTTTGAAATTTTAAACAGCATTTTCGAAATCAGTTGTCCCGATATAGTAAAGATTATAATTAAAAATGTAATGGATATAACTTTGACGTCTGCGAACTTATATAATATATATATAATATATATATAATATATATTATATATATAATATATATCTATATATATTATATATATTATATATCATAAGTATATAAGTCTTTGAAATTAATTTTCATATCCCACCAGCTGAGAACGTGAGACAACCAGAAAAATATAATTTCAATGTGAAAGCAGAGAGAAATGGTTATAATTTTCTCAATCAAATGTAATTTTTAAATTGAGTATTTATTTCCTTTCAGTAAATGATCAAGGTTGATTTTATTTACGAGAAGATAAAACTTCAATATATATACATTAAAATTACATGTATTTATATATATATATATATATAGTAATATATATACAGAAATCGAAATTTAAAAATAACTAATATACTATATAGGTACTATATATATATATATATATACATTATATATAATTATATAAATATATATATATATAAAAAAAAAAAAAAAAATAAAAAAAAAAAAATATATTATACTTGGTGGTCTCTAGTATCTTAAGAAAAATATATAATATATATATATATATATATATATATATATATATATATATATATATATATGTATATAATATAACTATATATATATAATATATATAATATATATATAATATATATATATAATTATATATATATATTATATATATCTAAATTAATATATATATATATAATTGTATATATATAAATATATATGTATATATATGTGTATCTATATTATATATATATTAATATATTAATATATTATATCTATATATATATATATATATATATATATATATATATTAATGTAATATATTTAATAACACAATGTTACAAAAAAAAAAAAATTTTTTTCTTTTTTTTAATTGTTTTTTATTTAGTTTTTAATGCAGATTCCAAATATGTTTTAGTTTTTCTCTTCTTTAGCATCGACCGTTTTTGTGTTAACGATGGCATGAAGCAATTATTGGCATTTCTCATTTTGTAGTGCCGAGGGTGGTTACCGGCATGGCGCTGTGTAAAAGTCAGTTGCCATTAATGTTTTATGAGGATTTCATGTTTAAGAACTATTCATATATAATATATATATCTATATATTATATATATATATATATCCTATATTATATAATATATAATATATACTAATATAATATACTATATATATATATATTACTATATATATATATATATTACCATGTTTAACTACATTCTAGTGCAATAATATTGAAGGTAAGGTACCAAACTTAAATATCTTTTATAATTTTCAAAATTAATAATAAAAAAAACATTTAAAAAATTGAAGTAGAATCAGTGTAAACGTTGCAGATTTATTTTGTTTGTGTGGTGGATATATGGTAGTCTAAGCAACATTTCACTAAATTGTGAAGGAACCAAGTATGGAAAGGCGTACCAAGCTCTACTTCTGGTAGCCATAGGATTAAGATAAGCACTGCACGCTCATCTGTTGTTGAAAGTTGTAAAAACACTATGAGAATTGGTAGCAGGAACAAGAAACAATGCTTTAGCTAATTCCCAGAATATGGCGAGAGCCAACGAAACACTATGATGACTGCTACTTCTGCATGGTGGATTTACAAAATATGGAAAAGGTAAAGGAAGGCAATCCTTCCATACCCAGACTTACTTTCTTTCTAACCAGAGCCCAGTTCCTCATAATGAACTACCTATACCTCTTACCATCCCTTCGTAAGTAAAAGTTGTTTTACAGACAATCCATGACATATAAAAGGAAGACCACGTATGTTTCTACAAATATATGCAGCAGCACGCTTTATATATATAACAATATATATATATATTATATATTTATAAATATAAATATATAATATATATATATAAATATTTATATATATATATATATATATAATATAATATATATAGGATATATATATATATATATATGTATCTGTACAGGTTTTTCTCTTTTCTTTTCTGGAAGATGAAAGCTCATTGAAACATGCTTAAATATGCTTAAATCCTTGAAATTGAAGGAAAAGACGAGCATAATTGAAAAGGATGCCTGATGTGCATTCCGTAATGTGGTTAAGGGATTTTTAGGAAATTGTAAAGATCCAAATTACAAAACAGCTGATAAAAATGTTCATTGATTGTTATAAAAAAAATAGGGTTCCGTATGTCAAAATGGGCGTTATTTACACTCGCATTTGGACTTTTTTCGAGAAAATGTAGGGGATGTAAGTAAAGAACTGGTGAAAGATTCAAGGATATTGCAGACAATGGAAAGGCGTACAGGGACGTTGGGATAGTGCCATGATGGGTGATTATATGTGGTTTTAGATAAGAGAAACCAAATCCACAAAGCGCTTTTAAATGCAAAGTAAGCATGTTTTTGGCATAATAAAGCATCGACTTATATTTTGAGGATATTAGAATGTATCTTATCAAGTAAATCGTCTTTTTTAAGTTTCTATTCGTAAATTTAAACCTTCAAATAAAAATTGGTACAATAAATACCTAACTGTAAGCTCTTTAACAAACTTAACAAATGCCAAAACTTAAATATTGCAAGAACTCTCAAAGTATCGATGATAGAAAAAAATGAAGGTCATTTCTGTATTCAGCGTCAAGAAATATATAAGATTCAATAAAAAAAATAAAAAGAAACATTTTTTTTGTGTTACATAGTGAATAATTAAACATTTTTTTATTTTTTTTTTTATTTTTGCTATATAATAAGATAAAATATTTAAGAACAAATTTTTTGAAAAGCAATTTGAACTCCAAGAGATGAATATTTTCCGAAAAATTTAACTCGTTTTTATTTTAAAAGGACGCATTTGTTATATTTAATTCAGGGACAAGCAATTTTAGACAATAGAATATAAAATTTTTGCCTATTACGAAGATAAAATGTATTTTATTCTTCTCAG
>JABUQX010097023.1:0-2500 GCA_015478945.1 Trachelipus rathkii
AGAGAGAGATCGCTATACCTCACACACATTCTCTCTTCTATAAAAGCCCTAATACTTTACCTAATTTACCCCTACTCCATATTCCTTCAGCACCTTCCATAATTCCCCCTTCTCTCAATCATATGCTTTCTCCAGATCAAGAAAACACCCGTACACTTTCCCTCTTTCTATACCTTTCTTCACAAGCATCTTCATCGTGAATCTTGATCCCATCACACCCCTTCCACCGCTAAATTTCCTCCTTGTCTTTCCCCAATTTCTCCTCCGTTAAATCTCTCAGCTCCTCTCAAGTTAGTATTCTCTGCCATACACTTCGCTACTACACTCATAAGACAATACCTCTATAATTCCACACTCCATCCTATCCCCCTTTCCCTTATACAGGGGAACCCCAAACAACCATCCTTCCAATCCTGTGAACCTCTCCCTTCTCCAATCATATAATTATATAACCTATACAGCCATTCCTCCACCCCCCTGCCTCCCATCTGTAACATTTCAATACTCACACCATCTAGACCTGTGGACTTTCCTTTTTTTTCTTTAGTTAACGCCCTAATTAAATTTCAATCCATTTGTATTTACAAATCCCTTCTGCCCACTTCCCCCACTCTCACCTCCTTGTATGATCATTCCTCATCTCGCCACCATTTCATTCAATATATCCACTCTAAAATATTCCCCCATCTCTTTCCTCACCTTGATCCTCGCCCTCCTAATCCATTCCCTTCCTCTCCCTAAACTCTTCCCTAACTCCTCCATTCTTCTTCCGTTTTTTATTTACTTCTTTCCAGATATCTTGCTCCCCGTTTCAAAATTTCTGTCACTTTTCTATACCATTCATTATTTGCATTTCTCTTCGTCCTCTCCACCGCCCTCTTTGCTTCTCTAACCCTTCTATAAAACTTCCAGTAGTTGGGTCTCATATTCGAACAGCATGTATACTGCCACATCTGTTTTTTCTTTTTCACCAAGTGGTATCTATCATCACCACTATCTTTGCAATTCCTTTCCTTCTACTTGCTTCCACCTTTTTTACTCCACAAATCCTTTCTGGCCTCTATCACAAATTGTCTCTTTACCTCTCATCCATCTTCCTCCTACCACTTCCCTATATTCGCGTCCCCTTCTCACGTCCTCCAACTATCTTCCATACCTCATAACTCCCCTACACATTGGCCTCATCTAGATTTTTCCACTTTGATGACTTCTATTTCTCCTCTTATTTTCTCTTCCTTATACCGTCTCTCCGCTACCCTTAATCTAGCAACCACCAATTAGTGATCAGATAACCCCCTAACCTGCCCCTCTGAATATGTTATATATTAAAATATATATATATAATATATATTATTATATAGATATATATATATAATTATATATATATATATATACTATATATATATATATATATTATTATATATATATAATATATATATATATATATATATTATATTATATTATATATATATATATATATATATATAATAGTATATATAATATATAGTATATATATATAATATATATATATATATATAAATGTATAATAATAATATATATATATATATAGTATATATATATATATATTTATATATATAAATATATATATATATAATATATATATATATATAATATATATATATATATATATATAATTTAAAATGTTTTGTGTTCAATGAAGTATGCAATATTTTATGAAAACTGTGATATAAAGGTTCGTGAAAGATGTTTATTTGCCATTTGAAAAAATCTCTTGACTTAAATTCTTCATTACTAGGATGAATTTTTTTTTTGAACAAAATAATTTTAATGTTCTTAAAGCATAAAGAAAAAGAATAAACATCTTCTGCAGTTAAATACATAAGACAAAGCTTCTGTAAGCAAAGTTACTGTTTAAATTTAAAGGTTCATTTGAATTTTGAATAATGAATCTTTTTGTTCCAAGATGCAGATTTAAAGATAGAACTATTATTTATTATATCATTTTAGCAGCTAGTGGTTGATAATTATTAATATTTAATTAGCTTTGTTTCTAGATTTCAAACATTGCTCTAACCCCTTCATATTGAAACAATGGAAAATTGATATAGGAAAAAAAGTTTCACCAATAAGTATGGTAAATTTATTTTAAATAAATGTCAAACTAATGAAAAGAAAGCATTTGTGTGATCTTTTAATATAAAATATAAAAGGGAAACTTTTATTTTCTAGAATTCAGAGATGAATCAGATGCAAATAAGGTTAATTTTAATGAATAATATTTAATTAAAAGAAACCTTATCGTTCTTTCGCAAGAGCTAACGTGTAGTACAATTTTAAAATGATTTTTCAAAATAATATTTTTAAAATTGGTACTTAAATTTTAAAAATATATGATTAATTAATTTGCAAAGAATTAATAATTGATTAGCTTCTGAACAGGGATACTATTTAAATCTTTAATTTGCAATGAAATGAACTGGAATTTGATCTAGAAATATGATTTGATTAACCTTGAGAA
>JABUQX010097023.1:7500-20000 GCA_015478945.1 Trachelipus rathkii
CAAAACTGGGGGTAAGGTGCGTAACATGCACCGGCAACAGAAAAGTATTAGAAGTAATCATGAAACATTGTCGAAAAGAAAGCCTAAGCATACTCCCTTTACACCTTTCAGTGAAAATTCGTCGCCGTCAGAAAATCCAACCTAGAGCTTCATAGGACAATTATATTACGTATATTATATTATTATATATATATAAGTATATTATATATATATATATATATTATATTATATATATAATATATTATAGTATTATATATATATACTATATATATATATATATATATATTACTCAATTAGTTTATCTGTTTCCATTGATTTTTTTTGAGTGTTGAGAGTCACTGGTCAACGCGAGTCACGCACTGCTCTTTTCCGACAATATTTCAACATAGAAAATTTCGGAGTCAAAATGTGTGGGTCGCTGTCACAGCTTTAATTATATATATATTATATTATATATATATAGTAAATATATATTTATATATATATATATATATAATATATATATATAATATATAATATAATATATATAATATTTTATATATATTTTAAAAATTTATATATATAAAATAATAATATAAATATATATATAATAGTATATATATATAATATATATATATCTATATATATATAATATATATATATATATATATATATATAATATATATTATAATATATATATATAATCTATATATATATATATAATATATATAATAAATATATATATATATATATATATATAAATATATATATATATATAATATATATATAATAGTATATCATAATATATATATTTTATCTATATATATATATATATAATGTGATCTGACTGTTGTCTTGGCTGGAAGCATTAAAAAGAGGGGAGCGAAAGGAAAGAGAAGAACTGAAATAAAGAAATAGAAGCCTACCAACAACTACGGGAGTTTCTTATTTGTAAAGATTGGACATATTAAAAAATTTTAAGAGTCTGTAATGTAAAGAAATAAACCAATTCAATAAATTAAAAATGCAAATTTTTAAAATTACTGCAAAATTAAAATCTATATTAGCTATCGGAGGAGTAGCAAAATTTTGTTTTCGAATGACCAAATAAAATTAAAATAGATGGAGTAGCAACAAAATTTCGATTTAGTCATCTTGGAAAATTTAAAATAACATAGGTAGTTGGATAGTTTTCTGTAAGTGTCATGTGGATTTTTTTTATGTATGATGTGTTGCTTGGTGGAGGTGGAATGTTGTTCAGAATTTGTTTGTAAAATAGATCTGGTAAAGAAATAGGTTGTTTAAGCCTGTAGTGTGTGGGGTTGGGGAAGACTATGTGGCATGGATGTTGGGGTATTTAGGTTTGTCAAAGAATTGTGTGCCTATCATGTGCAGGTGTATGCCTATGGGTAAAATTTTGGTTTCTTCGTGTATATGTTGCTGTGGTGTAGTTGATATACATCCTGCTATGATCGTAGTGCTTATTTTGTGTTGTTGGGAGTTTCTTTATGTTGTTCTTAGTCTGTAATGGGTGCCAAGTTGGAGAGGCATAGTTTAGAGTCGGACGATTGTATTGGTTTTATACGGTAGTGAATGTTTGCTTGTTGTTTGTTAAGTCTTTGCTAGCGATGGTTCTTAATATGTTAAGTTTCTTGTTTGCTGGTGTAATTATGTTGCCTGTGAGTTAAATAGTCAATGAGTGTCAAGTGTTACTCCGACGACTTTGGGATTTTTAATTTTTGAGGGATATGGCAATATTATTTAAGTGTACTTGGGGGTGTGTGGTCCCAGGTTGGCGGTCAGTGGTTATTAATGTGATTGATGATTGGTGAGGCCGACATTCTGATTTCTGCTAGCCATGTTTGAAGTTGATTAATGTATTGTTGCGTCAAATTTATGGCAATGTTTACGTTCTGGTGTGTAGTGGCTTTGGTAATGTCGTCCGCGTAGGTTGTTGTGCTTATGTGGTCTGTTTGTGGCTGTGAGAGGTTGAATGTGAAAAGGTCAAATAATGTGGGGGATAGGATTGTACCTTGGGTACTCCGTTGTTGGTGTTTGCTGTTCGGGATTTTGGGTTGTTTGTTTGTATTGGCGCTGTTCTTCCTGACAGGAAATTGGAAAACCATGTTTTTAAGGTTAGTGGGGATATTTGATGTTGTTATTTTATGGATTAAATTATGTTTAGGTAAATGTCAAAGGCTTTGTTAATGTCGATTGCTATGATTATTGTGTTTTCATGAGTTTTGAGTTTAGGCCGTTGATTGTCGGTTGAATGATGTTTATGAATGAGGTTGTGATTGAGTGATTTTGTTTGAAGTCGTGTTGAAATTTGTGGTTGGTGATGTGAGGAGTTATTTTGTTTAGTATGGTTTTTTCTAGTTGTGTGCGTATTAATGATAATGGAAAAATGGAGCCATATGATGAGGTGTCAGAGGGGTATTTTCCTAGTTTCAGTTTTGGTAGAATGATAACTTTTTACTGAAATTTAAGCTGGTGGAATGTTGTATATATTTGGGCTAATGTTCCCTAGGTTTTTTTTTTTTTTTTTTTTTTTTTTTCAGTTGTCACCACCACTCACGGGCAGAGCCCTATTCAAGGAGGGGGTGTTTGATGTGTTTGTTTGAAATGTTTTCTGGGTCAATTGCAGGTGAGTTTTTAAGTGCCTTTGTTTTGTTTTCTAAGTCAGTTGTTAATTCTATTCTTGGGCCGGGTTGAGTTTCTATTTTCTTGAGAGCCTTTGATGATTTTCCTGTCTTTGAGAGTGTGTGGGTTTTTGACTCTGCTTTGCGAAGTGAGTTGCAAAAATATTTGTGTGTTGTTTGATGGATTGGGGGTTTTGTGTGTTGGATTTTTAATGACTTCATGAGTGTATGTTTGTTGGTTGGTTGAGTTTTTCAGGATGTTTATTGTTTTCCACATTCTGATGTTATTCGTGAGTTGGATGTTTTTGGTGAGAAAAGTTTGGAGATTATTGAAAAATGTGTATTTCTTAAATTTGTGATTTGGGTGTTTAGGGCGTTAATCCGTGTTTTCGTTTGTAATGATGTTGATATTATTTTTTTCTGAGTGAGTTACGTTGTTTAATTAGTTGTTCTATTTCAGGTGTTAGGGCTGAGTTGTATTTTTAATGTATAATCTGGGAATGAATTGGCTAGGCGCATTTTCTATTAGTGAAGTGAAATTTTGTATAGCTTTGTTATGTGTTGATGCGTTTGTAATATTTAGTGGATATATGTTGTTTCTTATAGTTGGTGAATTGTATATATTAAATTTTTGTATTTGTGTATGTTTTACTGAGTGTGGTTAGTTTTGCCTTTGTTGAGGTTAGAGAAATAAGAATGGGGAGGTGGTCGGAGTTAGTTCGGTTCACGTTAACCAGTAGAGTTTAGTGTGTAAATTTGGTCAACATAGTGTTATGTCTGGTGATGTGCACGTTTGGTTGGTTTGAGATGGGTTTCTGGTGTGGTTCTTTGTGTTGCTTAGGATGTTTAAATGAATGTTCCCCTTTGGTATGCGTTGGATTCGCCTCCCATTATGAGATTTGGGTGGCAGGAGATATCGGTGAGGTTTAGTATGTAATTCCTGGAGCAGTCAGTGTGGTTAGGTGTGGTGGGGAAGGTAGAGGTTTATTAGGTTGTGTGGCTTTTTTCATTTATTTTCGTTGTGAAAGATTGTATTTTGGTGGTATTGTCTCTTAGTTTCGTTGTAGTTTGTAAGGTGGTGTTTGTGTATGGTAGTAAGTTGTGGTTAGGAGTTAGTAAAGTTTTATTTTTGTTCTGGATAGTTTTCGGGTAGTACCCTTACTGTATCTAGACTATGTGTAGGTTGTGTTGTTTTAAGAGGGCTTCTATTTCTTTGGTTTTGTTATGTAGTCCGTTTGTGTTGAATTGCAATATGTTTATGTTGTGGGTTTGTTTTTGTGTTTTGTGTGTTGTTGGGGTTACTGTGGTTGGAGTGCAGATTTGGCAAATTCAATTATGTTTTGAAGGGGGTAGCGTGGTGAAAGGAGAACAGTTTTTTGTATCCATCGTTTACATCTTTTGCAGTTTATGTAGTTTCTTCTGACTATTTTGTTGCATATTGGACATTTGTAGGTTCCAGGTTCAGGATTTGTTTCTATGTTCCTGCCTTTTAGAAATAAGGCTGAGGTATAAGCCGGAAAAGTATGCCTCATAATGAAAAAATGGACAAAAAAATTAGTTGAGTGGTAAAGATTCCTGTACATAATCTCAAATTTCTCCGGAAGCTACGGCGGCGGTGAACAAACTCTGTCTGGGTAACACAACAATTTCTTGTGGTGAAGGGGTGATATCTTGAAATATTTCGTACAGGTTGACCGAAAGTTTTGCAGTTCAGCCTTTTGCAGCTTCTTCTCCATGAACCTATATATATAATATATAATATTATATATATATATTTATATATATGTGATAGCAGCCAGATATATATATCTATATATATATATATATATATATATATATATATATATATATAGGTTGAAATTTGTCAATAGCAGCTGTTAACACCAGACAAGAGAAAAATAAATAAATGAAAGTTGCCTCTGACCGCAAGAGACCTCAAGAGACAAGAGTCAAAGTTGGACTTAAAGTCATATCACAAATCGAAATATAAAAGAAAATGTATTTTTGGCCTTAGGAAATGGTATAAGCTATTGTAACTAATTAATTATTTAAAAATTTTCATTGCTTCACATATTTCTAGATAAGTAAATCGATGTACAAAATAACAAATTTTTTAATGTCGACCGGTATGCTAAATATTTTTCAAGAGATTTCGATAACAATTATTTTTTACAAAATAAAAGCTAAAGATTCAAAAGTGTAACGAAAAGCTCAAATTTAAGAAACTATAATTTTTAATGAATAATTAAAAGTAAAAATAATTTAATATTTTATAAAGAAAACAGTTTTCACGATTGTCAATATTTTTACGATGAAACAGTATTATGTAACAAAGCTTTAAATTGCAATTATTAAAAAAAGTCCTTCTTTTTCATGTTTTTTTTTTCATTATATATTTCTGTTCATTTTACCATTTAGTTTTATTCTTTTTCATCTTCTTCTTCATTTTTATGTTTATCTTGTTTTTCTTTACTTGCTTATCATGGAAATATAATGAATAGATATTTTAATATAATTTTTTTTTTTACTTCCATACATCTACTGTATATATTGATTTTGAGCTTTACAATATTGGTAGATCAATCATTGAGGTCTATAACATTTTGCAAATATTTATTTGCAATAAAATTTCTACTTCGAGATCTAGAAAACTTTTAAATGACTTTCATATGTACATAAAAAAAAGGAATGTAATAAAATAATAGAGACGAAAAAAAACTGAAGAAAACTTCAAAAACTTCAAAAAAAAAATCCTAATATATATGCAAATAAAATCTCCTTTTATCGCATCCTGTGCTAGCATACGAGGTCGTTTTTTAAAAGATTGTTGCACGAGACTCTAATATTTATTCTGCTTTACGAAAATAAAAAAAAAAGGGATTACGTTTCTTAATGTTTTCTTCCGGTAAACATATAAACATATACTTAAAAGTAGAGACTTAAATTTACTTTATTTTTTTACTTTCTTTAATATCTTTTTAAAAAATTTCACACTCGTTAAAATAAAAACTTTTAATGAAAAACATAAATAAATATTAAGAAAACTAACTCATAGTCATTTAGCTATTTCGAAGAGTATACTGAAAATTTATATATATATATATATATATGTATATTATATATATATACGTTCTTATACATAAATTAATAATAATTTATGTATATATATTATATAATATTTAGTATATATTATTATATATATATATAAATATATATATTATATATATATATATATATATATATATATATTTATATATATAATATATAGTATATATTATATATATATAATATATATATATATATATTATATATATATATATATATTATATAATATATCATATATATTCACTTATCCACCATCCCCGTCTGGTAGAATTCTGTATTGACCTGTAGGTTCGTCCTCTGCAGACCTCCTCATTGGTTATATTTCGTACATTTCTTCTCTCCATCCACTTCATCATAGACACTCCTCCTGACGCTTCATTGGCATCTTCCATACGCTTCCTTCCATCTTTTCTTCGGTCTGCCCGGCAGGTCTACGGCCCACAGGCGTCCACTCCAGCAATCTTTTCTGTCAGTTCCCCTCTTCCATTCTCTGAGGTGTCCATACCATTCAGTTGATTCTGCGTTTGTATTTGTTTAGTTTTGTTCCAATTTCTCAGCCTCTCTCCGTATTTCCTCACATTCTCCGCCATCTCTCAGGGTAACTCCTTCAAATCAATCTCTAGCCCCTCATCTCGCCGCCGCTCCACTCTTCTCATTTTGTGTTGTGTTTTCAGTGGCCCAGCCATTCCGATCCGTAACACTAGTAATGGTCTCAAGTATTGTTTATATTCACGCAATTTTCACTTCTTTTGGTATAGCTGTTTCTTGTCAGTACTGGGTGTATAATGCCCTCGTTTGGGAGAACTTCTTTATCCTCTCGCCTATCTCTCCTCCCTGACCTCCTTTCCTTTCCATCATCACTCCCAAGTATTTGAATTTATCCACCTGCTTGTAGTCCTCTTCCTTCTATATTGATGTTCAGTTTTGTTCTTTCTCTAGCTATTCTCATTACCTCCGTCTTCTCCGTGTTCATCTTCATACCGATTTCTTCCATTTGGGCATCCCATCTGTTCAACATTTCCTGCAGGTCCGCTCCCTCGCCTGCTATCAATGCTATCATCTGCGTATAGTAGTGTGTGCTCATTGTCTACCTGTCTACATATTCTCTTCAGTCCGTAGTCCATGTATAATATGAATAGCAGGGGCGAGAGTACACTGCCCTGTCTCACTCCTGAACTCACCTCAAACCATCCTTCTTCTCTTACTTCTCCCCTTATTTTATTTCTTGTACGGCAGTATGTACTTTTTATTGCTCTTTTTAATTTTTGTGGTATTTCATACTCTTGTTCGTCCAGTGCTCGCCATAGCTTTTTCCTATCAATCCTATCAAAGGCTTTTTCAAAGTCTACAAACGCCACATCTGCTCCTTTATTCTATTCTTTTGTTTTTTCTATCATCATTTTCTTGTAGAAGTTTGGATCCATTGTACTTTTTCCCGCTCTGAAGCCATACTGCCAGCTTCCTAGTTTATCTTCAACTTTGGTTCTTAGTCTCCTTTCCAATATTCTCTCGTATATTTTGCTAGCAACGTTCAGCAAAGCTATCCCTCTGTAGTTGTTACAAATTCTTTTATCTCCTTTCTTATATATAGGGCAAATCACCGCTCTACTCCATTCGTCAGGTATTCTCTCTTTGCTCCATAACTCGTTCAGCAATCCTAGCAGTCATACTTCCACTCCTTCTCCAGTCTTGTATAATTCAGCATTCAGTCCATATCGGTTCCTGGGCTTTTTCCATTTCTTAGCGTTTTAATTGCCTCTCTTATTTCCTCCAGCAATATCCCCTCTGTCCTTTCTCCTTCCTCCACCACCTCCCGTTTCCTCTCCATCTGCACCTCCTCAACCTCAAATCTCAACAATTCCTCAAAGTATTCTCTCCATCTTTCCAACACCTCCTCCTCCCCTACCAACGTTTCTCCCTCCTTATTCATTATGACGTGCGTTTCTGGTTCTTTCGAGGTTCTCATACTTTTAGCCAATCCATAGATTAATTTTTTGTTCCCATCATGTTCTCCTTCAGTTCCGACCCTATTTTTACCCATGATTGCTTCATACTCCTTTTTATCCTTTCTGCAATGTTTCTGGCTTCAACATAATCCAATCTATTTTCTTCAGTTTTTACTTTCATCCATTTCCTGTATGACTTATTCTTATCAGTTATGGTAGCCTTCACTTCATCATTCCACCATGCTGTCTTTTTCCTCCTCCTGCTCTTATTCTCTTTTCCCAGGACTCTTTTGCTGTTCCATCATATTTCCTTAATTTTTCATTTTTCCATCTATTGTTTTTTCTCATATTTTCTAGCTGCATCTTTCTCTTTTAAGGTCTCATTCAAATTTTTCTCGTTATCTGGTCCTTAGTTCTTCTAGGCAGATACTCTCTTTTTAACTATTTCCCTCGGCTTATTTCTCTCTCATCTCGTATCCATCACCATCCTCCTGGTGCCGAATTCAAAGGATAAACGTTCGGTAAGGCTTTTCACTCCATTAAATATTTCTTTTTATTGGGTCAAGAACTAAATCTAAATCATTGATTTTCTACGTATCTTTCTAATCCGGTTCTCCATCTGTACCAGGTCCACTTTTTACTTTCTTCATGTTGGAAGCATGTGTTCATGAAAGTTAATCCGTTTCTCACTGCAAAATCTATCATCAGTTTCCCCTCTTCGTTCCTGTCTCCCACTCCGAAAGCCCCCATGACTCTCTCTTCTCCTTCTCTTCTAGTTCCAATATGTGCATTCAGGTCTCCAATTATGATCTTTGTCTCTCCTCCAATCCTATCGTACAGCAGTTGAAGTTCTTCTCTAAATCTCTCCTTTTCCTCCCTTGGTCTTCCCCTATGTGGGGCGTATGTTTGAATTATACTTAATCTCTCTCCTCTGACCTTCATCGTAATAGCCATCAATCTTTCATTCTTGTAGATATCCGGTTTCACTAAGATCGCCACACCGTGTCTTTTTTCTTCTTGCAATCCCTTATATATCAGTACATAGTCTTCATGTATTCTCCTAGTACCCTCTCCCTCGTATCTCGTTTCACACATTCCCATCACGTCCAATCTTCTCTCCTTCATTAAGTCTACAATCTCCTCCTCCTTACCTCTCAGCGTACTCACGTTAATTGTGCAAATAATATAGTACAAATCCTTATTTCTTAGTCCAATTTCTCGCCGGTTCATCAACCTTGGATCAGTCCTGTTCCGAGGCATCACATTGGGTTCTTGAGCAAGTGGGATTTCGGGTAGCGGCTTGCTGGGCCTGTCCTACCCTAGCCAGAGCTCCGTTAGTCGAGTCCAGGGTACACGACGAGGACGTGGAGTTGGGCTTCTGTACCCTTATATATATATTAATATTTTTATATATTATTTTCTTTATGTTTTTGTGTATTTATTTTAGTATTTATATATATATATATATATATATATATATTATTATATATATATATATATATATATATATATTACATATCATTTTCTGCATGATTGCAAAACGGTGTTGGTGGATGATAAGTATCCACAAATATCACCCACCATTCACAAAAAGATTAATATTTTAGAGGGGAAGTTTTCAGCCTCTTGCCACCAGAGGAAGAAAATTTTGATAATTTACTTCATATGACTGGATTTTATTTTATTTTTTTATTTAATAATCCAAAATTACCGAAAGAAATGATAGTAATTTTGTAATTCCTCCATCCCAAGAATTTCAAAAGTAATTAATTTAAATTTTTATAATTTTACATTTCTAAAATACGAATATGTGAACGACTTATTTCATCTTAAGTAGTTACTAATGCAGCTTCGAACCTAAAGTATTCTTTCTTCTAAAAATATCGTTTAAGCACTTCTAAAGTAAACTTTTCAGATTTTCATTTCCCATTTTCAATAAATCATTTCAGGTTTCTTTCTTCTTTCCAATCTCTCAATTTTGGTACTCCTGTTTTTACGCTTCCCTCTGGTTTCCACTGCGTCTACTGTCGACGACAATCGAATCATATATATATATATATATATATATATATATATATATAATTATATATATAATATTTATAATAATATATATATATATTTATATATTATATTAATATATTATATATATTATATATATATATATATATAATAATATATATATATTTATATATATATATATATATATATATATATATTATATATATTATATATATATATATATATATATATAATTCCCGGATTGTCGTCGATAGTAGACGCAGTGGAAACCAGAGGAGAAACGAAAAACAGGAGTACCAATATATATATATATATATATATATATATTATATAATATATATATATATATTATATATTATATATTATATATACTATTATATATTATAATATATATATATATATTATATATCTAATATAGCTATATATTATATATATTATACATATAAATATATATATTATATATATAATATATATATTATATATATATATATATAATATATATATATATATATATATATATATATATATATATATATATATAGTTTCAGATGAGCAGCGCTAAGACCTAAAACACTAATTCTCAAGACTTTGCAGATGGACGAAGATAAGTGGAATAGATTCAAAACTCCTAGGTACCCCTTACTTCCTGCGGGAGGTGAAATCCCTAGAACTGCCAACCAGAATTCTGTCTTTATACTAAACTTTTATACTAAACGATGTGCGCGCTCCAACTCATCCTGTTAGCCGGAGGCAGAATCAAATATTGAACCCAGAGAACTTACCTGTCCCAAATGAAAGAAACCTTTCTCAAGAGGATAAATCTCAGTATCTTGCAACATTTACCAACTCTTATTTCATTTAAAATGTACTACTAATTCAAACCTTCAGTCAAGGTCCTGCCGCTCGTTTGGAGAATCAAACTGAAATCCAAATCCCCCATCCAAATAACTCAATTAACATTCTTCAATTAAGTATAAACGGTATCAAAAATAAACATAAAAAATTTCTTCACATCATAAATAAATTCAAAACACGCAGCACTAATTCAAGAATCTAATCTCACATCAGATATTCAACTCCCTGAATTCCCCAACTGCACAATTTTAAAAGAAAATAGAGCAACGCAAGAGCATGTTACTCTCTTGCACATAAATATTCAATTCTTAAACACTACAAACAGCACACAACAAAAATTAACCACGATCAAACCTCCACATGCCAATCAACTGAAATAATATGAAAAAAAGTAATTTGATAATTGTCTATGCCCTTTAATTCTGCTCCCGTAATTACCTCCCAGACTTATCTCCCCTAGCACATTGTAGTAACTTAATCCTGGTCTGGGAATTCAATACTTACCTCCCCGCATGGCTTAATACACACACCTTCACCAAGAGGTGATACACTCATAAATATATTGCACACACTTATCATCCTCAACAACAGAAGCCAACCCACTTGACAACCATTCCAACATAATCAGAACCCCACGATCCCACGATCCCACGATCCCACGATCCCAGACATTTCATTTTGTTCTCCTCAAATCCAGGTCACCGTAACATTGCAAACATTTCATGCTCTATCTTCTCTGATCACATTCCAATATTTTCTAGCAATGCAACATAATCAGATCCAAGCATAGATTCTTTAAAAGAACTTACAATAATTACAAGAAAGTAAGTTGGCAACTGTACTCTATTCCATAGAACAAGAATTTATATCCTTCCAAATAACTAAATTTAACTGTTTCAATTTCTGGGGGTTGGCTTGTGATGTTTTGGATGCACAAGTTGGTGATGCGTAGCTAAAAAAAAAGTCTCTTTCTGCTTGCAAAATTTGTTCAAGCTAATGCTTTCATAGCATTTAATTTATGTGTGACTCTCGAAGTAATATTGCTGACCTGCCATGTGAATGTCATATGTGTATCCAAAGTTAGTCCTATGAGAGTGGGTTGTTTATTGAGAAGTTTATTGTTTGAGAGAAAAACTGTCAGTTCAACATTTGATTCGCTTCTATCAGAGATGAGTAATGTGATTGAGGACTTTTGGGGTGATTTAGCCATTCTGTTTGTTTTTAAGCCACGCTTCCGGTTGGTCTATTGAGAAAGGAAAAGAAAAAGATCCCGATGAAGTCGGGACCGATTCGTTACCAGGCTAGATACGCAGTTTCTATTTTTGGAAATTGACATTAAGGATCAATATTAAGAAACAGATGTGCCGTACAAACGCAACAAGGAGTAGGTTTGGCTCTGGAAATGGAATGTTGAAACCTACTTTATTGAAAAGGAACCAAATACGAATTTGGGAAATTCGTCAGTAATTGACTCCGTAACTAAGTTTAACTAGTTGATGAATACGAACGTAAGTTACCTGTGATTCGTTTTATGATTACCTAAAGTGACTAAGATTTTAAAGTATAGATTTGGTCTATGATTACCTAATGTGACTAAGATTTTAAAGTATAAGATTTAGTCTATCACTGCTTAAACGTGACTCAACTTTTTAATAAGTATAAACCTATTTTTGCCTTTTCGCTTTGAACATTATTTAGTAAAAACTAAGTTAAGCTGATTAGGCATTATACTAAAGTTTTGTTACGAGTACATTTGAAAGTGACTTTTTTTTACATAGTATTAACCGATTATTGAAGTTTAAAGGCGACTGTCTTCCCTGCAACGTGATGACCCTGTCTCCTCGGTCCAGTTTTGATGGATTCTCTCGTCCATGTTCACGTGATGATCTCCTGTCTCCTCGGTCTATTTTGAAGAGTTTCTGTCTCCTCTGTCTATTTTGGAAGGATTCCTGTT
>JABUQX010097023.1:30000-33469 GCA_015478945.1 Trachelipus rathkii
CCAATGATTTTAAGTGAATATGGCAGGAGAATTGCAATAACGCCTCTTCACAGAGTTGCATACACTCTAAGACAATGCATGCTATTGTCTCACAAAGATTCCCTATCGTAATTTCACCCTAGAATTTGGTGGCCCTTGAGTGCTAGAAAAATAACTGTCTCACAACCGCATCTCGTGACGCGTGTGTTGTGGATAGTTTTCAACAGTTTTTTTCTATACCGCCTTCTGAGTGATAACTAACATGCTGGAGGAAGGAGGGAGGAAAAGATTGGAAGCGCTAATTAGAGTGAGAGAAAGAAAACATTATAAAAATATGAGCTCGTATAACGACATTTTATAATTACGTATGTAATCTTCGTCAGAGATACTTGTTTCCTCCGTATTTTTTTTCAATTTTCTAACCCTTTTTTGTCGGTTTCCATTGTTTCTCGTTTTGAACTTACTTTTCAATGTCACACTTTCAAACGTGAAATTAATATTTCCTTCATTTATTTAATTAATTTCAGGGACCCTTTCCGGTAAGTTTCATATTAACCCCGAATTTTTTTAAATGCATTTAAGATCCAATAATTCACATCTGTAAGCCTTCCTTTGAGCGGCAATGTTTAAAAGGATATTTCCTCTCTTTCCTCTTCCCATGTTTTTATCATCTCTGTTTTGGTTATTCATTTGAAGGTCACAGGCGGGGTTTATAACAGCTGAGTGGTAAGTCTTGGGTACGAGAGCTGTTATGGTTGTTGGCCGCTAGATGGCGCTTTCTTGGTGACAGACAGGAAAATTTGTAATTGTGTTTGTGAATGAAACGGTTTGTTCTCGTAAATGGGCGAGAATCTTTTCCCTTTTCGTAAATGGAGATTCTCTTTTTTTTTTTTTTTTTTTTTTTGTTTTTTTTTTTTTTTTTTTTTTTTTTTTTTTTTTTTTTTTTTTTGGTTGGGTGGCAATTAATTTATTACACTTTTCAAATATTTCTTATTTTTCTAATAGTAAAAGAAAGATAGATAGACTACTGTAGTAGTTTTGAAAATGAAGGAGTTGGTCTTATACTAACATGCGCAAATAATTTGATCGATTGAGCAATAAAAATATTTTCATAATAAGCTTTGTGGTTCTAAAATAATTGTTACTGAAATTAAATCATTTTCTATTATAAAAATTCAATAAAGTTTACAAATTATCTAAACATACTTTCAATTTAGACATTATTTCGTCACTGTTCAGAATTCTCGTTTGAACATAAAATTTAGTGACGTCATAGATAGTACATTCCTATTTGGCTAAACAGAAATTTAATTTGTCAGAAAATAGGTGTAAATTTCAATAAAATTTATTTTTATAATGGTAATTTATTATTTTATTTTTAATGAATTTTTAAAATTCTCATGATGGACTGAGATTTATTGAAAAGTTGACAAGATATTTAAGAAAAAAAGAATTCAAATTTTTGGAAGCAAACGTGATTCAGTCTTCCCCGTCACGAGACCGTTTTCAGAAATTGATCACTGAATCATTAAATTCTGACTTTGGGATTCCTGTGTAAACCTTGTCTCCCATCATTTTCCTCTATTTTTGTTCGAAAATATTTTTTGGACTTCATAATATCAAAACGTAGAAGAATATCGGCTTAAAATTTTGTCACGAACCGAACTTTACCAACATATGACTCGTCAGCCTTTGTCGGTCGAGGTTTGTTCGGAAAATCTTCCCTCCGACACTCTCCTCGTATGATATAGATTAAATTCAATTTTTTTTTCTTTTTAAACTTTTCGTTTGTATTATTGCTATCAACACATTTATAAATTAATTGAATTATTAACTAAATTGAAGAAACTTTCATTTTAAATTACTATTTATTTATTTTGACTGTATTAAAAAATCATTTGTTGTAGCAGGAATATTTTCTTTGAGATGGTGGTAGATGGCAACTCCCCCCCGAGAGTGTGAGTTATCGCCTTTTTGGACCTTTTAGAACTATTTGCTTTATTTTTTAATATTTAGCCTACAGTAATTCAATCATATTTAAATCAAATGTATATTGGCATTGCAACAAGATATGTATATGATATAAGACGAAGCACGCTCAACAATTTTGGAACATTTTTAATTAACATTTGCCGTTTTTGGGCTTTATCGGTAGTCTAATATTTTTATCACATTGGAACATTTTAAATTTGATTTGTTACTTATCGGAGTTTTTTAGGTTATTATATTTATCACTAGAGGAACTCATGCTTTTTCTCTTACATAAATTTTACGTTGTCTTTAGCACAATAATCTTCATTACCACTTTATTTTTAATATTCATTTGTTTGTACTTTATTATTCTTAATTATTATTATTTATTATTATTTTATTATTATTATTATTATTATTATTATTTTATTATTATTATTATTATTATTTATTAGTAGTAATAGTCGTGTCCTTGGTAGTAGTATAATTTCTTAACTACTATTTTTGATTTCTGATTTGAAGTGTTTTTAATTTTATTCATTGTTTTTTTTTTTTATTTTACACTAATATGTTCTACGTTGAATTTTAAAGTATTTACCATCTACTTGGAGGGGGAGGGGGTTGTTGATTCTTCGTGGGTGAAAGGCCGCTTTGTTTTTTTTTACAGCGTGACCTAAATTTCGAGCGGTGGCTGGATGGTGTTGCCATATGCTCGTTCTTTCTTTCTTAAGCTGTAATTTTGTAAATCGTGTCGGCCATGTGCGCGAGTTGGGGCATGTTTACACTCTCGGTAATTTTGCTGAGATTTTCGTACACAGCGACAGGCAGACTGTTTAAAAAATATTCTTTCACTATAGTCGGATGCCTTTTGAGAAAATTTTCCGCGTTTTCTTCTCCAAGGAGCCTCCTTATCCGAGAAAGGAATTCACTTGGGAGTTCCCCTGTACGCATGGTTTCTTGAAGGACATTTTGTATGTTTTGGGTTTTTGATGTTGCGTAGGTGCTTTTTATGGTTTCCACCAACTTTTTATAGGTGTTATTTTTGATTGGGATTTTTATAGTGGCTAACAAATGAATCGGGAGCATTGGCGCTATTAATCTTAATTTTTCTTGGCCACTTTTTATTTGATGAAGTTTAAAGATATTACTCACGGCTTTTATCCAAATTTGTGCATCGTTTTCAGGAAAATTTGGAAGTCTAATCGAATGCACAAACTGGCTTTGCGTTTGGCGGGAAAGTGTCCGAGCGATTTTCAACTCAGCCTCTGAGGAAGAGACAGATGGCTCTGCGTCATCTGGTGAGGGGGAAAAGCGTTGGGGAGAGGGAGTTTGGTCCTTCCCTCTTTTTGTGGACTTCTTTGTTTGCGTCCGAAGAGTCAGCTTTTTCGTTGACACCATTTCTATGGCTTGTTGTTGCTGACTGCTTTTGAGTCACTGTGTTTGAGTCAAACTTAGGCGTTTGAGGATTAGGCCTAATATAGAGCTTGGTTTGAAGTCCCAAACTTTCGAAATAGTCAAC